>JANHZU010007165.1:31072-50705 GCA_032468055.1 Acrochordus granulatus
CCAATCCAGATGCCTGTTTTTTAAACTTTTGTTGCGATGCAATTACCCTGGATGAATGAGAGTCTTCACAGAAAAGATATACCTGTTGCTATAGTTGCTAAATGTAGAGTTAGTGTATCTCTCCATATAAGCAAGTCACTTTAGCAGAATTTATGACAATACACCATAAAATTTCAAGCCTATCAAATGTTCAGGATGAAAGTTCTGGGTTTTTTTTCCCCAAAGACTCATTGGGAAATTATCTCATTTAGTGGTGGAAAAGAACAACACTGCATTTCTATATGTACATATATATAATCAGAATACAATAAAACCAAATAAATCCACAAAATACCCTTGCCTAATTGAAAATTCAAATGATGGGAAAAACCTAGTTTTCAATAAAATGTTCAGCAATGCTGAGTGAAAAATCAATAATGGCTTTATTATATATTTCTTCCTCCAAGCATTGGGCAAACACTCATTTCCCCCATCATAAGATTTTTTATATCTTTAACTCTAATGGTGATTCAATTCTGCCTTTAAGCCATTGTTAGCAATAGGGATAAGATGAATAATGAGAGTATGTGGCCCATTTAGAGGATTTGGAAATGCTGTTTGGTTATTTCTTTCAAAATGAGAGATCAAAATCCATGCGCATCTCAGCTCATTATGCATTTAAAGTTCCATTAAAAAATCACTTTAAATGTAAAAATCCAAATATGTATAAAAATGACATATAAAAGGAAAGAGGTCATAAGAATAAATGCAATATACAATATGACATTAACAGATCAGTCAATGGAAAGTTCCATATTTAGAAAATAATTAGCATGTGTTTTGTAAAGACATCATTTTGTGCAAACACATGGATTCTTTGCTATTATCTTTTGTCATTATTGCAACCTATTTCAATTATGCATTACTTTGGTACGTTTGTAATTTAATAATTTTATTAGCTTTTTTTTAGGATTTTTGTTGTTGGTTTGTTTATAAGCACCCTTTTATTGTTTTGCTGTTATTTGCATTTAACTGTCAGACTTTCACATGAGACATGAAAAAGATTCATATCCATCTTTCTTGCTAAAGTCAAGGAAAGTTATAATTAAATTGCAAAGTTAAAAAAATGAATATCAAATATTAATGGTGAGTGACACATCTAGGTTCATTTAACTGATCCAGTGGATCTATTGTATCAAATCAGTTGTTAATATTGTTATAAGCCTGATATCAGTTGGGATGTTCTGATTTTGTGGCTATCAAAGAATTGTGTGCTGATCTGATAGAATAAAAGGAGAAACCAGTAATCAAATAAGGTGGGAGCAACTGTCTTCCATTTTTGTTTTAGAAAAATCTGTCCATTTAGAAATTCATGCCAAAAATGGATTAATAAACAGGAATTTGCTTTAGCTCTTAAAGTCTAAAGATTTAATTACTTAGATTTCATTAAATCAGGGGTGTCCAAGCTTGGCAACTTTAAGATGTGTGGACTTCAATTTCCAGATTTCCTCAGTCAGCTCTGCCCTTGTTATGTTATGTTAAGCTGCCAAGATCAGATATGCCTGCATTTGATCATATGTCCCAATGCAATTCATTCAGGAGATCCGCTTCTCAGCAAAATTTCCTTCTCACTTGCCAGAATTTTCTTCTTCATTATTCCAACTGGGGGTTAATCCACGAGGTCAAAAAGATCAGCATGTGAAAATACTTGCCTTTCCCACAATCAATGTCCCTTGAAGAAAGAGTTCATAAAAGTAACCAAAAATTTAACATCATGTGGAAGATTCAGAACAGGATCCAAAGACAACACTTGCATTTGGATGGTTTCCAGAATGTCATGTATTGGTCGCTTTTCATCAGTTATGTGTGAGTAAGTAGGCTTAAACTAGCAAATAAACAATACCAATATCCCTGGCTCACATTCAGTTCTACAGCTCTTCTCTTGCAGGGTAATGTGAAGAATAGCACAGTGACATTCTTTCTGAATAAATGAAATACCTTCTGTAAAACCAACTCTGCATTCTCATATCCACAGGAATGTGTAGTTTTGCTTGCTGTAGATGACTGCTTCTGTGATTATACTTTGGCCATTATGCCACCTTATGTCACTCCATTCATATCTGCCAGCTGGACCACGCCAATAGCATTGTGGGGTCCAAACTAAAACCAGGAACCCAGATCTGAATGAAGAAAAAAAATGTATAGATGAGAAAGCCACATTTCAATATCTTTGTAATATTTGCACTGGTCTGTACAGATGAAATCCTGTGTATATTGACACAATAATATCTCCCAACAAATTCAATGGATCTTATTTCCAAGTAAAGACAATTAGCAATAAGCTAATGTATACATCAGACATTCCACATCCACCAAGGCAATTTGGATACTCATATCCAAGTGCTGGAAGGCTCTCTTGCTCCTATTATTCTTCAACAAATTTGTCAATGAGCAAAGCATAAATATAGTCTTAAGTTACAATGGATATTTGGCTCACTTCTTGTTCCAACAAGGGATGAGAAATCATCATTGGAAGCAAAAGAGCATCCGGGTGACTCTGATTTATAGAATTGCCTTAGGCTAGCCCCACACTACACTGAAAGTGATATCTACAATATACCATTTATCCTACCCAATTACAGCAGAAAAGAACAGAAATTTTATTTCAATCATTGACCAATAACTATGGTATCTCTGTAATGTTTTCTGTTTCACAGGGAAGAAGATTTTTGTTGCCTAGACTAATGGTATGTCGTGTCAGATTCTGGTGGGTTAGAATAACAACATCTCTCACAAGGCCACCTGATTTGGAGGGATCAATTAAATCACTTTTTCTTGCTTTGCTGAGTGTCCAATTTGGCACTTTATTCTAAATAATGTCTTTGCTAGTTAACCACTCGGATAGATTAGAAGAAAAGAAGCACGTTTTTCTTACTAGTAGGCTTCTATGCTGTAACCACAATGTCTACTAAATCCTGTTCAGTAACAAGTGTTCTAAAGAGAATGTGGGTCTAATTATGGAATGGAATGCAATAGAATAGAATTTCAAAAATGTTTTTTATACTGGTTTTGCTACTTATCTAACTTAAAAAATCTCAGTTTGACTAAATATTTATCCCAAAGTGAAAAAACTGTCACACACAAGCATCTATAACAGTTTTGTAACAACAGTACTGGTAAGAAAGTGGGAAGGAAGGAAAGAAGGAAGGAAGGAAGGAAGGAAGGAAGGAAGGAAGGAAGGAAGGAAGGAAGGAAGGCCTGTAAACATCTTCCATGTTCAATGAAATATAATTCAAATGCCCCCTAAGCTTAATTATTGGTTCCAAATGGATTGAATGAACATTTAGAATGAACCTTAGAAAGGTTCACTCTAAAGGAGTCAAATCCCATTCTTTCTTAATTATGAATCTAAATGTTAGGATACTGAACACAATCATTTTTGTTTGGATGTATTCTAATTTGACTACTCAAACTCAGGTTTTTGCTAAATCATGTCATGGCTTGCAGATAATCAACAGATTTTGAGCTCTTCCACTCCAACCATTCCATCCTATAAAAGAGATGGATATGTAGAAGATTATCTATCATCTCTGTATGAAAGAAAGAAAGAAAGGAAGGAAGAGAGAAAGAGAGAAATAGAGAAAGAGAAAGAAAGAAAGAAAGAAAGAAAGAAAGAAAGAAAGAAAGAAAGAAAGAAAGAAAGAAAGAAAGAGAAAATAAAGGAGAGGAAATGTGTGTGTATTGAAAGGTGATCACGAAAGCGAAGCAGTGGCCATTTCTGAAAATTAATCCAGAAGAGATTAGACCAAGAAATAATATGACCAACCCCCCCCCCATCTGTTTCTTGATGCTGTAGGGAGAAAAAAGTCCTGTGAGAGTGGAGCAACTGTCCATAATGTTAGGACACATACACACACACACACACAGGCAAGTGCATCTGTGTATTTGCCTTGCTTCAAGCAAATGAGATACATAAATTAAAACTGCCTGGCATCCATCTTCTGAGCCTTTAAATTTTTCTCAGGGTTCCTGACACAGAACCTGTCACAATATAAATAGCAACACTTGTAATGATCAAAAATTGCTATTTTCTTTAACATAGCAGGAACAATATATCATTATGGCAGAAGCCCATTCCCACACACTTTTCATAATCAAGCATAATGTTCTGTTCTGCCTATTTTCCCTACCACAGTTGTGAAACAAACTGGCCATCTCTTACAAAACAAGTAGTTTTTAATGTAAACAAGAGGCAAAGATTTTTTTTTGTCAGAACACCACCACTCTCCTAATTGTACTCCTGCTGTAAAGTTGCATTTCCTTTATTTAAGATTGTTGCTCTAAACAGCTCTCGGAGAAAAAATAGGATAATTGATCCCTCTATTTTCCATGTGAAAGAACAATTGATTTGATATTCTCAAGTGGCTCCAACTAATGTTAGGATTGCATTGCCTGCAATGCTCGACTGCAGAATTCTGAACAGAACTGAAATATTGCTCTGTTTGAATAACCCAAAATGAGCACTTCAGTTGTATAACTATTCCTCAAGAAATCTCGAAATATACCGCAGTTTAAAAGGGTAAAGGGTTCCCCTGCCAGTCGTGACCAATTCTAGGGGCAGTTCTTGTCTCTGTTTCATAACCAAAGAGCCAGCATGGTCCAAAGATGCTTTCATGGTCATGTGGCTGGCATGACTATACACTGAGGCACACAGACGAAGGTGGTACCTATTTATCTGCTTGCTTTTTCACATGCGGAGTTGGCAGGAGAGCCCACCCCGTTACGCAGTGGATCTTGGGTCAAACTCAAGCTGCTGACCTTCTGGGCAACAAGACCAGCATCTTAACCACTTGGCCATTGTGCCGCCCACATTTCAGTTTATAATCCAGTAAATAATACTTGTTCTAATAAACATCGGAGGTAATCAGATGTATTCTGATTCCTGTACTCCACCATTTGGTAGGAACCGGCAGATTCAAGAATCAACCATTTGTCCTGAAGTTAAGAGTTTTGTTCTGTTAGCTTTCAGATTTAAGCATGCTCTACTCCATTGGACTGGCAAGTGATATTCGCCACCATGGAAGATGTTCATGAGATCCCCAAATTCAGCTGAATACATTCAAATTGAGCAGTTTTAAGTTCTGGCCTTGCTCCAACTTTTAGCAGGCAACCCAGTAGCTTCATGGTGACTCAGCTTACACATTTAAGTCCATGTCATGCACAACTCAGAATGTTTCCAAAGTGTGCTGCACTGATGATATCTAGTTGGATAATGAAATGCCTGCAAGAAAGCACTCAGAGAGCACCAGGGACTCCAAGTTCCCCTGAGTAAAAATATTTGATTCTACATAAAAGGAAAATATTATTGGCTATTGGGCTCCAAAAACATTGTTTAAATTCTAATCCAGTTGCCTTAATCGCATTCATTGGTTCTAACTTATTACATGAAGCTATTTTAACCAGCCAAATCTGTGTCACTTTGCAGAAGCACCGAACCAATTGTATTATTAACTTGACCCATTCTTAAAATATTACAGAAACAGAGCTTATCCAGAACCTTTAAAAGCATATCCATTCTACAAGGAGCATCATATTAGAAACTGGATTTCTGATTATTAAGGCACAGGAATATTTCTGCAAAGTCCAATTTCTAACATAAGACACTCCTACCAAACAGCACAAAACAAAATAGACATTCCAAATTGATTGCATTTTTCTTTCAATCACAACATGGTTTGTAATTTCAGCAATTTATGCTATCTTTCTTGAAAGGCCAGGAAAGGTGGGCTTTGTTTTGTTTTTGACATGTACATGGTGCAAAATATAGATAAAGAGATTTATTTCTTTCTGTCTGCAAGGAGTCATTCATTGGGTATTTCAGTAAAGTTGATTGGCAGGCCAACAGCAAAAACAAATATGAATCAATCACTTCTCCACACAAAAGGCAATACATTTATGAAATTAATGTATGGATGTATGGATAGGGTATTCTCCAACAGTTGGGAAACAGACTTACCATTAACAAGGCTGATAATCCCATTTCCTTCCAGCAATTCTTTTTTTATCCTCTTGCTACAGGTTGCAACAGATTGACTGCTATGCATCCTTCATAATATCCCAGACTTTGGTAATGCAGGTGAAGAATGGGATAAAAACACTAAGCTTTAGCAATCAATCAACTAACCAACCAATCAATCAATCAATTACGACAATATTTTGAACAACAACAACAAAAAGAGAACAGTCTTTTTTTCAGAAACTGAGAAAAGTGTTTGAGGGCAAGAAAAATGAAAGCAAGGCAGGCAGTTTTCATGGGGGAAAACGATATTTTGAATAATTTCAACAGCTGAAATGCCTTTAAAATACTGATTAGAGCATTGCTATATTGCAGAGGTACTTTCTCTTCTCCCATAGCCTTTCTGGTATTTCCTTCAATTATGTCTGAATCAAGGTATTCTGGTTTGACTTCATAGTTGTTGTAATTTCTTATTTCCCATTGTGACACTGAAGAAATATATTCAAAAAAATGCCAAGGGCAAAATGCAATCAATTTGCACAGTATCATGATTAAAAAAAATGGTTTACTGAGATGTAATTTGAGGTGAGACGATGCATATTAATATTTCCAAGATGTGGTCCTCTTTATGGCTTTTGGATACTCCATTAATCACCTTCCTCAAAAATGTCTCCCTTCTCTAAGAAAAACAGGGGGGGGAATACTAAAATAAGGATTTAGGAAGCGTTTCAGTGTTGATTATAGATTGCAGTGTATTTCTATCTCAGAATTTACTGTT
Source organism: Acrochordus granulatus (assembly GCA_032468055.1). Taxonomy (NCBI): domain Eukaryota; kingdom Metazoa; phylum Chordata; class Lepidosauria; order Squamata; family Acrochordidae; genus Acrochordus; species Acrochordus granulatus. Next base: position 37,846 of record JANHZU010007165.1, read on the forward strand.
TGTGCTTAAAGTACAGATGTGAAATAGCTTGTATGGAATTGTTCTTTCCTTATTGAGCTTCCAAAGAATCTTTACGACACAGCTCTTCAGGATTTTTTTTAAGATTTTATTATTTTCCAACAATATAAAATACAACTAACATGCACTAAAATCAATAAAATACAAAACAGTGAAGTACAAAACAATATATAAAAAAAGAAAAGGTTTCCCCTGCCAGTCATGGCCAACTCTTGGGGACTATGCTCACCTATGATTCACAGCCAAGGGAGCCAGCATTTGTCTGAAGACTCTTTCATGGTCACATGGCCAGCATTACTATACACCAAGGCACACAGAACGCTATGCCCCCTGTAGAAAACAATATACAATATGACAAAACCTAAAATACAAATACAGAACACTAAATCAAAAAAGAAAAAATCATTACTTCCACCTCAACTCAGTATGGATATTTATCCATAAACTACATACCATTTTCACTTTTGAACCACAATTATAAAAAAATTACATCAATGTTGGGTGAATGACTTAAGAAAGTGCTTAAGGATTATATATATGAAGATCAATGTGGTTTTCTGCCTAGAAGACAAATGAGAGATAATATGAGAGTTTAATGTTTAATTTTATAATGTCTTAGACATTATAGAATATTTTCAGCAGCATATCAACAAGTTTTGATCATTTGAATTGGGATTTTATGTTTAAAGTGGTGCAGAAGTTGTATTTTGGGCAGAATTTTTTTTTTCAGGATTTTTAAATATTCTCATTAAAGTGCATCATAAGATAAAATACAACATAGAAACAAAAGCCCAGAAAGACAAAGAAAAAGAAAAGATGAAGAATGAAAAATTTTAAAATGCAAGAAATCATCGGAGGACAATAAAGGTAGGTCTACTTCTATTGGGTGGTGCCATTAGAAGTAGTTGTTTTCATTATTAAAATTTAATGTTTGTGCTGGTTGATGTGAGTTGCCTAGTACCATTTGGAACTGAGGCAGCATACAAGCCGAAGGAATAAATAAGTAAATGAATGGATCTAAAATCTGCATTATCTTGCCTATGAAATTAGCAACATTGCTTATTTTTAGAAGGATTAGAGTGGCATCACAAATCTGGTGTGGAACCTCATTTCAGTTTAGCTGATGAGGTGATAAATGCTAGCTAGGTAGCAGCCGTTTTTGGGACAATAAAGATGTGCCTGAAAGCCAAAAAATACAGTCTCCCTCCATCAAACAGATACTTTGAGTTGCAGTACTTCAAAGTCCTCTCTTAGCCAGGGCAACCTGTGATCATGTTTTTCAGCTGAAATCATCTAATACTTTTACATTTCTAGTGGCAGCAATAGCCAGAAGTATTTGTCACCTTTTGCTTGCTCTTTGTCATAACCATTTCTGACAACTAAGCTAAGCCAGGGATGGGGAATCTGGGACTCTTCTACAGTTCCCATCATCTCTGGTCAACGTAAGTGATTGAAAATGATGGCAGCAATAGTCCAACAACCATTGGAGGAGGGCCACAGATGCACTGCTCTTGATTTATATATTCCTTATGTTCAGTTAGACTACAGTTGCCCCGATGACAGTTTAGAAATCTCTGCTAGACTCAAGTTCAGCAGCCCAAATTCTTATGTAAGATAATTTTGGGATCATTGCTTGGCTTCTCATATTCCATTACAGTTCAATATGTTGATGATGGGTCACATTCAGAACAAGCAAATGTTTCCATTTCTGTATTTTTTGTGATCAAGGATGAAATGCTATCAACATGCCAATCAATGATGATGTCAAGGTTGAAGGGCTTCAATAAGATGTCCCACAATCTCCCTTATCCATCTTTCATTTCTTTCACCCACTTCTTTATTCCATTATACCATTCATCTCTCTTACTTTCCTTCCATGGATCTATCCCACTATCTGGAAGATATGAAGAATTATGAGGAGATCCCCATTGTAGCTGAGGGGGGCCTAAGCTCTGTTACCTAGATCTCAAGCTGGTGATACAACCTATTTGGCACTATTGGTAGGAAATCAAAAGGAAAGATGCATTATTAGTAACTTGTCTTCAGCAATTAGTCCTTTTTCCAATTCACTAAAACTTATTTCTTCCAGAGGAAGAAATTACATGTTTTATCAAATCCATGCTATATAAAAAGAGAAGAAATACTCCAGCACATCCCTACCACTACCACACATAAACAATAGAAATCCAAGAATATAAAGTTATTCTTGCTTATCAGATTCATTAAGGGCTCCAACAAATTTATAAACAAAGTAATTTATTAGGTCACATAACTCTACCAAAGAGTAAAGATAAAGAACCTGAGATGGGTTTGAAAAAACTGAGTCCAGTTGTCATGCTTTATTTGCCTCTAGGAAGTCTTATTTCTTGGATGAATAAAAGATGCTGCCACAAAGTAAAAGATGATGTCTTGTAGAACTGCATTCTAAGTTTCCAAACTCACTAGCATTATCTCATACATACCACTATGTCATCTATGTTAATTGCTTCAACAGATTGACCCCAGATACTATAAATCAAAGAAATGGGAAGACATATATGTACTTATGTAAGACTGTCAAAAAATTTTGCGCTCAACAAATATCTTTCTCACTGCCAGATGGAGAACTAGCTTCAACTTGGATACTACACAAGCTTCCAAATACTTTCTGCAACTTAAAAAAAACCTTCAGCTTTGCTGAAGATGAAATGAGGAATAACACCATTTGGAGAAAATTGGCATAAAATTTTATTACATTAAGCAGTATGTTCCTTCACCACCATCACCCATACACAGGCATACATATCCAGGACAAGTCTAGCTGGAAGCCCCTTGTTTAAATTTTTTTTAAGTTTCAGCATGAGTACTGAAGTTCCCTCAGAGGTGTTTTGACCTCACAAGGCATATTTAGTTCAAGCCTTTTTCCTGTGGGGTTATTTTGTTCACAAAATTTCACACTTGAATATCATTATGACAAGTTGTTGAGTTTGGCCCTCTGCAGAAATATGTCAGTTGTGGGGCAGGGGAGAAAATTTTCCTTCTGTCAGAAGCAGTGAAAGTGACAAAACCAGTAAAAGACATAGTCAAATTAAAGTTGTTATGCAGCTGCTCCAAAGGCACAAACATCTCTAAGCCAGAAGGAGTAGCTAAGGAACTCTAATAATATACTGCTCAGGTTAATAAACTGACTGGACCTCTAATGCTTTTGTAAGTCTGTGTGCAGGCATCTGGGGTCAGCTGATAGTCTGAAAAATGTATAGGATAGCTCTGGTCTTTGGATGGTTATAGCATATTTGGGTTTTATTTGTCTTACATCAAAACTTTTTGAAAATACAGGGCTATAACACATGATACATATTTGGGATACATTTGAGATACCTGAGTATCAGTAGTGTGTGGGTGGGTAAGGGGAAGTGCCAGTTCCTTAGGAAATCAATGTTTTATATCACAATAATGTCAAATAATGTTATTAAACCTTTGTTTCAAATTTGATTTCTTAGGTTCGCCATATTACATCCCTGTTGCATAAGCTGCCCTTGCTCCCAGTTTTCTTCTAGGGGCAATTCAAGGTAATGGTTATTACCTTTAAGGATCTACAGTATATGGCATCAGGACCTGGCCATTTTCAGGATGGCCTCTCTTTGTGGGTAGAGAGGATGGGCACACTCTAGGGCCCTTAACTTAAACATTGCTATCTTGTAGGACCTCAGAATCATGGTCTTAGAATGCATCTATTGTGGCCCCTGTCCTATAGAATATCTTCTCCCCCAAGATCTAATGGTTCCACCTTTCTATCCTTCTGGAGAGTACCTAGAACCTGGCTCTTCCCCGAAACATGGGATGGGTGAGACCAGGGTAGGCAAATATGTAGACGCATCAGAGAAGTATGGCATCATCATAATCTTGCAATAATTTTTGTAGGCTGGGACCAAGACTGTGTAGACTGATGCAAAGAGACATCCTTTCCCAAATACTATGTCTTTTTCATGAAAGACTGGTCATTTCCTTGTCCCTCTAATTCAGTAAAAGGTTTTGAAACCATGATTATCAACTGGGTAGCAAAGGGGTCCTATTTTTTCTTTTCTTTTTATGTACTTTCGAACAGCTCCTTCCGATGGAAGGATTTTATTAGTTAGGATCAGAGAAGGCTATTAACAAATCTCAATAACCTAGAGTGAATCTTGTGACCATTTCAGATTTGTATTTTTATTATAGCACAAGATTGGGCTACAAATCAGACTAAGTGCATCTTAATATATCTATTATTTTTTCAGGTTACTAATATACAGTATTATTTTTTTCAGAAGTCACTAGATTCTTTGTTCTTTTGATGCAGGCTGTGCGAAGCAAAAGAAAATCTGATTCAACCTGTCAGTTTGATTCAGCAACTTAATCCAATGATGAATCAGTTCAGAAAACAGATCAGGTTGATAAGTTTGAAACAAATTATTGATTTGATTTGATTTGATTTGCATCTCAAAAAAGAAATCAGTCAAAATACTTTTGCACGTTACTTTGGAGTTATCTGATTCAGTTTGATGAATTAACTTTCAGATTTAGTCTGGAAAGGCAATTCAATTACTGATGGGATTATTTTTATGCAGAATCTACCAATCGAATATTCACACAATCCACCCAATCTGGGTGAAGCCACTTGTGAGATTTGGAGAAACTATTGTGTGCAGTTCAACAATTTACCACCTAGGGAAGGAACACACTGCTCCATCTTTTCCTGGCACTCAATTTTCAACAGTGCAACCATGTAACTAATTGTTGTCCTCAAAGATAGAAAACTTCAAAGCTTCTGCCATGCAAACAAAATTGTTTGAATTCCAAAATGGTAGCTTTAACGTAGATTGTCTTCGTACTGGGCTGAGGGTTTCCAGAGATTTTAGCCAAAGGTTCCAACAATCAACCTTGTCAACATTTCAACAGCTCTTTTGAAAGTCCTAAAATTCAAATGCACCAATGGAGATTAACCAAGCAATAGGGAAATCTTCCAGAGACACTGCCAAAGCTGCTGGGGATGAGCAATGAATTGCTCACATCAAAGAGACTGCAGGCCAAATTTAGTTTTCTACCCCAGGTTTGGTGTTTTTTTTTTCCAAAATGTATGTTGTGTTCTGATCTCATCAGTCATCTATTCAAGTTAGTTGCTGAAGAGGAACACAGATGGAGGAGTGTCAGATACATGTGTGCAATGTACTGTAGTTCAGCAGGCTATGCTTGCTAGAAATGTAATGCATGTGGATGGATACTTTTTACCTCCATCTCTTTTGTCCTTGTGTTCCCTGAAAAGCTGATATATACTGTACCATCTTCTATCCATGTACAGGTTTAGAAATACCTTAAGAAATATAATTTTTACTGTCCATTTGAAGCTCTGGATTTTTGATGGCAACAGTCTATCCAATACCTACTAACTGTTCTTAAAGATTAAAATTCTGTGTGCATGTGAATGCCAATGCTTTTGAATGACTGGCTGATTGCTGTCATAGATTATCTAATTTATTGCTACGTACTATTTTATTAGTCAATATATCTGCTACTTAAAATTGCTATTTATTTGGTTTTTGAAGCTGTTTGAGACTGATTTTTTGTTCTGAATATATCACCACTGCTTTTTCAGACTATGTTTTCATTATGTTTGTTTTGCTATCAACTTGCATTGTATTTTGGCATTTTAAAGAAAAAATATTTTTTTAAAAAATGAAAATATAAATCATTATAATGCATACATCAAAGCAAGCCCCCAGCAGAGCACTAAATATCCTACCTGGCTGAGAGTTTCTTTATTTAAAATTTCCAATATGAATTAGTATTGAACTAGTTTCTAAAATATGCTAAATCAGGCTATTGCAAGATGTCAAATGAGAACTGTTGGGATGATAGGTAATGAGACAAACAAAAGTAATTCTAATCTACTGCTTTAATGGCTCTGGGTGCTTACAAGAATTTCTCCTTCTGAGCACCAAGCTCCTGACCTTGGGTTATATCTAACACTCCTCCTGAGGGATGCCCTTCCTTCGCTTGATCACACATGATGACTCAAGGCTTACACCTTTTCCCACATATTTCAGTCCTGGTTTCCCCCACAGAACAATGCTCTTCCTGAGTTGGAACAGAATAAAATGTTGGATGCATTGACTCCTTTTGCACCACTAAGTGCTAATTAGTTACCTTACTCTAGTCTTGGAAGAACCACAAATGTCAAATCACAATTTGCAAATATGAAACAATAGTATGAATTTCCAGTGACGCATAAATGAAGTATTCGTTTATATAGTGACATACAAATGACACAGAGTCAAACATTTGGATCTCTAATCACTTGAATGATACTTAACTTTGAAAGTGATGATCAGCACAATTATATTAGCAAATTACTCCCCTACATTAATGGTTGTTCAACATTCCCAGTTTGGCACTGAGTATGGATTGTCCTGCTGTCAACAACAGATCTGCTTCTCCATCAGTGCCGAGAAGTCCATGGCAATTGCCCTTTCATTACATGTACAATAAGCCAATATCTTATAAACATCCCAAGATATTCAACTGGTTAATTAAATATCAAGTAATTGCTAAAGCTACTAAGTGACATTTAATTAGTATGTTAATTGATGTCAAATTGATATCAAATTCACATTATCTTGTTTTATGTGAAATAAAATAAAATCCTAAACATTTATCCCAAGCAATTAGGAAACAATATACTTCAAATACATATACTGTATATAAAGTTGCCTTATGCAATGGATGCTGCTTATAGTTCTATCATAAACTTTGTATCAATCATTTACCTTCAATTCTTCATAATTTGGGGAGCTTGCTATCTGGACAGATCCCCCCCAGACTACACACTCTTTCATTAGCAGCCTTAGTATACTGCAGCTCATTACTTAAGTATACTATAGTAATCTCTCTCTCTCTCTCTGGGGGGGGGAATGTATATATTATGTTTCATGACAACTTCCTCTGATATATTTGCCAATTTTGCCTTAGTAGAATAAACACAAGCTACAAAAAATGCCTAACTGCTATTTGTCTTGCTAGCAAATATTCCCCATCCCCAAAAATCCATATAGAGATGGTAACATCATACTTCCTTTTCAAACATATCCTTATTCAGCCATTCAATGTGTTCCTGACAATTCTTTTTTATTAATTAATTTTTGGATGAATGAAACAAATCAACATTTAGATCACATGGTCATTCTGAGTGTTTCATGGAAGGAATATGTGTATGTGAATATTTGTGTGTATTCCTTTCCAATCTATTAAATATTTCTTTACTTTTTGTTCAGTTCTTCTGGGGGGAAAATGCTGGTCTCTAAAACTTCCTGCCAAAATATGCACTAGAATAGAATAGAGCCATTTTTGGTTGGTTCTTTAAAAAGAGTTAGCTAAAAAACACATAACATAGATTTTTCTCCTGTTAATCTGGTCATTATTTCTGACAGCCTTAATCCCTAATCACCAGGCACATTTTTATTTATTTCTTAGCTTTAAGATGGCTGTAACCTGCTTTATTGCTGAAAGATAGTCAAAATGAATCTGAACAAATCTGGCAGCATACAAACCAAATATATACAGAAGTAATTGGCTAATAAAAATAAATAAACAGTTAGCAATGCACAAAATTCATCTTCCAACTCAAGCTGGACTCTTGGTGAAGGAGGAGAGAGAAGATTTTTTAGAAGCAACACATGCTTTACTCCAGATTCTTTTTCCGACTTACTAGATTGTTCTATAAGCTTGGCATTTCGCAGTAGTCTCTCCTAAAAATTAGCCACAGTGGATCCTGTTTAGCTTTCTGAGATCAGCCACAGTTGGCAAGGTGGTGGTGCCTGCTGGAATTAGCAATACAAATATGCATCACTCTAAAGGACCAGAACAGTCATAAACATATTGAGTTAAAACTCTGAGTTTTCCTCTGATGCTTAGAAACCACAAATGTTACAGCCAAATTACTTTCAATATAAAAATAAATATCTATAATGTGAAGTAGACCTATAAAGGAAACCACCAAAAGCTTCCAACAGTCAATTAGAAAATATATTTCCAGTTTTTCTTTCTTGACTGGTCAGATATAAATGGAACAAGGTGAGCTTTTAGATATTCGGCAACCCATTGCTAGTATCTTCATTTGAAACTAATATTCCTGGTTCTTTTTTGGGAGTCTGTTTCCCTTTCTTTTCCAAGTAGGAAAGAGGCTGAAGAGGCATCAAGAAAAACAACAACAAAAATAATCCATTGGTATTTTTCAGTATGTAGAGCCTATGAATTCGCCCCATTTTTCATTCTAAAGGTAGCTTGTAAATAACCCTGATTCATTCAAGCATGTGGACACCACATTAGAGTACATGAATTCAGAGATGTCCCATTTGTTTCAGCTCCAGAAATTCAATTTATGAAGGCAGAGGAGTTGTTAAATAACTTTGCATAGAGAATAGATTAAAGAAAATTGCAATCTATTTATTCTTGGAACTGTCAAAGAGTGAAGAAATTAATTGAATCAATTATTTAGTAAGTATGAATTACTCAGCTCTTGAGTTCTGTCATCTGCACATGGCTGGGGAAAAAGAATTAAGTGTACATAGATCTTTTTTTGGATGCTAATAGAGGCCTATGATTTCAGCCTGTCTGATTTATGGGAGGGATAAATCCTTTTCTGCAATCTGCATATATGTCCGTCTAGTAGAAAATATAGAGAACACAGGCTTTCCTACCTGCTCCAATGCATTTGTGTTTAGCGTTCCTCGTTCGTTCCACCACTGAAGTTATCTCTTCATACTGAAAAGCTCTGTTTTAAACATGTGTTACCAAAGAACTCTAGAAACCTCTGAGATGAGAGGAAAGAATATTTCGGCATCAGACCTGCTGAGGTGACTAGAAAAAGTTCATATTTCGTGGATCAAATTAATGGGCATTTCATAGACAAATGTATGGGTAAAAATCCTTTGGTGGTGTACTTCTTTAATAGCGTGAGCTCACATCTGCACATCCTGCGGGGAATATGAAAGAAAGATGCATGTAATCATCCATATATTTGGCAAAAGGATATATCAAAATATATATCTTAGAGAAAGTTACTTATAGCATCCAAAATTTCATGCAGGAGTATTGCATTGGTGTAGATTATCCCTAGCCAACATGCCATAAATTTATAGACGGGATAATCTGTTTAAATTACCTGACATTAGAAAGCTGTAGATATTTCAGCAGCAGACACTGAAACAACAGGGCAATGGGGCACCAAAATAGCAAGTTCAGTCCTGGGTCATAAAAGGTGGTAATTTGTTTCTCATGCAAGTTGCAGAATGTAGAAGTGGTTTTGTCCTCAGTTTCTAGCATCTATAGTTAAAAGGATCTGGGGTAGCTGTGATTAGAAATCCTCTACAGGCAGATCTTGAGCACGTCTGTCTCACAATTCATATAACAACGGTGGCGTTGTTATAACAATCCATTTTGGATTGTTATTAATGTTCTTAGTGATCCTGAAAGCAGATCCAGCCTCTCAGGTTCAATGCTTCTGTTGCCATTATGCCAACCATTGTAAAAAATTCATTTTTCACAGATTCTATTACTAGTCTTAACAGTGTAAGATCAGAGTTTCACTTGCATGGCCATGATGGATGTGAAAAGTGCCTGCATTGGCTGCACAGCTGTTGATCAGTGGCTGTAACTGCCACACCAGAGCAGCACTGGTGCCTCATGAATCTCTAAGCTTCCAGACTTTGCCCAAGAGCACATTCAATGTGACACTTGAACCAAGAAGCATGATTTTGAGGCAGAATGATTAAGGAACTTCCTATTTAACCAAGCGAAAAGAAACCACAATGGCAGGTGATGCTTCTAATTAGTGATCCTGTCACTAGCATTAGTTCAAATCACTTAAAAATGATGACAATTTTGTCCTATCCATGTGCCCATGGAAGAAGCATCAGATAAGCTTCTTATCCATCATGCTAGTTTTGAAAGAGACATCCGTCTCCCCAGTAATAAATCAGAAAAGGTTTATGGACAAGATTTATGGACCAAGGTTCTTTCTTCATCTTTCAGTGATATCCAAAGTATCCCCCTGAAGAATACAAAGAAGGCCAAGACAAAGCCAAACTTGTGCTTTTGATGTGCAGATAACCCCTTTTAATTGATTTAAGAAAATAAAACTATTCACTTTGTTGTGTGTTTTGTTGGTTTGCACTGACCATTCTTCTTTGGGGGAGAGGTAAATATCCCCCCCATCACATTGCATGAGAATGGATGAAAGAAAGGCAGATAGCCCCACTTTTCTGATACATCTAAAATTCTTGGAGAACAGCCAGTTTAGGATATCTTCTTTGTATCCAAGCTACCTGTCCATATCGTGCTTACTTTGGGGGTATCCCCAAAGTCTCCCCAATTAATTCAAGGAAAGGATGACAGGTATGTCCATTGTCTTTTTCAGCAGAGGTAAACTGAGAGAGAAATACCAACATAACGCCCCCCCTTCTTGGGTTCCTGGTGTTCCCGAGTCTCCATTGTACCTTGTCCTTCTGCAATTCTCTGCATTCAGAAGAGCAGGCGAGGCTTCTTTCAAACAAATTCTAATTAGTATGGGAACAATTCCAGCATGTCTTGAGAGCTTCATTGGTAAGGTCAGATCAAGAGATCAAGTCTAAAATAAATCACTCCTTAGGGTGGATGGCTACATTTGCATGCCTGTGTTTTTAATGGCTTCTAAAAGGTCAGAATGTATGTGGGACAAATGTAATGAACAGCTCCCCTTAAGTATTAGATTCAATTTGTGGGTTAACACACTAGAATGGGAGAAAAAAAATTAGAAATGGAATTTCATTACCTGAAATGCTATCCAGAGTCAGAGAAGGGTTGTCTCTTAATTGCAAAGGATAGGTTACTTCAGACAGGATCACTGATTGGTTAGCCTGTGACCCTTTTCAAGGAGGAAGCCACTTTTTGACAGGCAAGTATTAGAAAGTGCAAAAGGCTGCCAGTTGGCATCATCCTGCTCCATTTTCACCTCGAGCATGGAAAAAAATTATTTTGTTCATAAACACTATATGATTATTGAATCATAAAAGTCATCTACTGAGTGAATGTTTGAGACTTTAAAGTCTGGGCTACTTTTGAAAAATGTTGGTTAATCGTGTTTCAAGCAGAGCATTTCTCCCTTTAGGGAAGAGAAATTATCACACTATGGAGAAGGGAATACTAATAGCAAGCATTGCACACGGACACTTCTTCAAAACAAGCAGGTGATCTTTTCCTACTTGGGTTGAATTTGATGCTAATTATCTCACACCTGTTTCATGCATTACAGTTTCCTACACGGGTTTGTGCATGGGAAAGTAGTAAGCACACAGGTGTAAAATGATGGATGTATATTGCTTATACATTTCAGGCTGACCTGGAAAAAATGTTTGGAGAGAAGAAATTCAACATTTGTAATATATTAATGGTAAGGTAAGTTAAACAGAGTAGGAGGTTTGCACATCATAGATTGCTAGTTCAGTACTAAGCATTCTAACCAAGGCATTCATACTGAATTTTATTCACCCTCAGTTAATTACTAATAGGAGCATTTTACAAAAAAAAAGTATGAGTAGTTTTCTACTCCCTCTGTTCCTTCAACATTTTTAAATATTCTTCTGCAACAACAAAATATAAGTTCTGGTCTTCAGTGATGTCACTTTCTAGAGATGGTATTCCATCATCCCAAACAATAAACCAATGATCCATATCTTTTCTTCCAGGAAACTGGAAGTTCAGGAATCCAAATTAAAGCACACCCAACAAATATTAAATCAGCTTCTGACTGAACGCAATGAGCAAAGGGAAGCTCACCCCATGTATTGCCTTCACTGTCAAGCTAACATCTTCCTTTAATGAATAATATCCTAGTGGCAGTTTTCATACTTTAAGGGCCATTATATATTAAATCCTTGGAAACTGAAGAAGTTACCAAAGGATATACATATATCTATGAGCCAATCCTCTTCAAAAATCGGGAAAGTTTTGAGAAACATTTTCAAATAACTTGGATAAAAAAAAGTTATAAAATCACAGACAGATCTCAGTGTGTTAGTCAAGCGTCCCAAGCATGTCAGAAAAAAACATAAATACTTAATTAAAGCTTTACTTAGCTATGCTTTGTGTATTTGGAGCAGACAATGACAGACAATCAAGCTTAATATACCTATCTAATTACATGTTGTTCTTATCATTGTAGGACAAGTAACAACAAGATCCTCATTCCAATGTAGGGAATTTTTAGATGATGAAATATTAATGAATTCCCTGTTATATATTCCTATCAATGACATCTTAAATGAGAATCAGATTTCACACCCTGAGTGCTGGAAATATTTCTGCTGTGGTTTAGGTTTGTTTGTTCTGGATTTGTTGTTTTTTAAATGCCTGGTGAACTTTAAAAATGTCAGCCAGCAGGTCTTTCAAATACATAATTTACTATTTTGTTGGTGGCTTATAAATGGATAATAATAAACTTAGGACTGAAAACTGGCCCACAAATGTGGTTCCAAGAATGGAGAAAAACATTGCAAATGGATGAAGACTAGAGCGCCATGAAAAAAGGTAAAGGTGTCTGACTGTAGGGGACAGTGCTCATCTTTGTTTCCTAGCTGAAGAGCCAGCATTGTCTGAAGATGCTTTGTAGTCATGTGGCCGGCATGACTGTATGCCAAGACACACAGAATGATGTTACCTTCCCACCAATTTAGGTGGTACCTATTTATCAACTTATATTTTGTGTGCTTTCAAACTGCTAGATTGCCAGGAGCTGAGGCAAGTAACAGGAGCTCACCCTGATGCTGGGTTTATCAGCAGGAAGGTCAGCAGTTGAG
>JANHZU010007166.1:0-11598 GCA_032468055.1 Acrochordus granulatus
TTGTTTTATTTTAATGGTAAAATAAGAATTCTGAAGTCCCAGAGCAATTTAGCTTTGTTTTCTATTACTTTCTCTATTTTATGATCCCATCAGTTCTTGCTTGCAGACAATTGGTATTTCTTGCAGATCTTCCAATGCACCATTGTTGCTACTTCAGCATGCCATTATTTGTAGTCAGTCTGTGCAATTTTCTTGCAGCACCTAACTAGGTGGTCCCCTGTTTCTTCAGCTTCTTTGTAGAGGTGGCATTTGCTGTTTATTGTTGTCTTCTCAATTCTAGCCTTGTATGCATTTGTTCTTAAGGCTTGGTCTTGTGCAGCCAGAATTAGCCCTTCTGTCTCTTTCTTCAATTTTCCTGCTCTTGAACAATGTGAGGTGTTGTTGTTATCTGCTTTTCCTTCTAATTTTTTAATGTACTGGCCATGTAAATGCTTTGCCTTGCCATCTCTCTTTTTTATTCTTCATTTGACTTTTCTTGTATACAGTTTTGTCTCTCCAGTACTCAGTAAGCCTTCCTGATATACGAGCTTTAGTGCATCTTCTTCACTGTCTTTCAGAAATTCTTCCAATGTCCTTTTATTATAAATGCTTTTTATTAAGGGGCATGCATTTGTTCCCTACTGTATGGAGGGGAAGAAGGCAATTGAAGTGCTTTATGATGATCATGTATATTCCATTTCTCATCTTACTTATCCCTCTGATTCAGTAGTTGCAAGTCTCCCCTCCCCCACACAGAACACAAATCCCAAATCAATCTCTAGCTCTCCCTCCTTCCTGTTGCTGGGGGAAAGAAATTTCAAGTCTTCCTTTTGCATCATCTAAACGGCAATCGAAACAATTAAATTAAGAATGGAGGAAACCTGTCTGGTTAGACAACAGATCTTTGGTAACTGGAAATTGCATTTCTTTGGATGGATCTCTTTATCTGGAGAAGATTACAGACTGCTGAGTAGGTTGGATCAATAACAATATATTTGGGTTGCCTTTTTGTTTTGTCTTTTTTTCTGTCTTCAGTAACAGCTCAACGTTTGGGAAAAAAACCGAGAGAATTAAATTACTGGCTAGACTTATAGAGCAAGATCATTGGTTACCCCAGCTGTGAATTTTGGAAGCTGTAGTCCTATGACATCTGGGTGGGTGCTCGTGTAGAGAAGGTTGAGTTATATAAAAGTGCCTCACACTCCAAGGATACTCTTGTGTCCTTGAAATGTAAGACTAGAAATCACTCATGTAATCTTTAGAAATCGAACTCTACTTGAAGGAGATTTTATGTGTACATTTACTTTGCCATCAGAGACTCACTTTTCTGGAAGTATTGTTGAGTTGCCACTGTAGGGAGATTTCAGCCAAGGCTTTTCATCAGGAGATGGGATCATAGAATATAAATAGTGGAAGAGGTTTTTGAAATTATCTTGTCCAGTCCTTATTCTGCCTCATTCATGAAATTGTATATAATCCTTGGAAGTATATTTGAAGGAGAGAGTAAGATGGAAGACTGGTGGGGACATAATATTGGAAATAGGAATAGAATATCCAGGATAAATTGTATAGGGCAGATCTGTATTAATTCTAGCAGCACAACTAGACACAGAAACATCAAATCTTACTAAAAAAAAAGACAGCAGTGACCCATTGTATAAAAATGGGAGTTGTCTACTTAGAACCCCTCTGTTTCTTGTTGGGAAGGGACTTCAAAACACATCTATTAAGTTCTTGAAAGTATGCCCTGGCTGCCAAGTGTACAAATGAGGGAATTACACAAAAGTTTCATTTCAACTGCTTGTTCTGTATCCCTCATCCATTTTTGACTACTGTACTTCCTGGAGAAAACAAACAAAAAACTTAAAACTGATCTTCATTCATCATAATTCCCTAAACCATTCACTTATTCTTCTGAAATTCTGCAGGTTTCTTAACTGGGGTCATTTGTAGGTTGAATGTATATGCAAAAGAAAGAAAATGCATGCTTAAAAAATGAACTGAATGATAAATGTGAACAATTCATGTGAAACTTGGCAGTATTGGTCTTTTCAGAAAAAATCTTAGCTGATTTAAATCAAGTTTATACAGAAATATATGAAGATTAAAAACTCACAAAATTTTAAAAGTGTAGGTGTACACATGCACACACAAAGTATCTTAAATTTTCACGCTTGATATTCTTTAAATCAAGAGTTGCTCTGTGAGTTGGGTGGTGAATAAATTTAATAACTAACTAAATAAAGAAAGAAATGGAATGTTGAAGAACCAGGACTTGAATCTCTGGCTCCAGTGCCCACTCCCTGGTACTTACTGTACCAAGCCTTCTATTCAGTTGTACCTACAGAGTCTCTTAAAGAATGCTTTAGATGAAAACATCTGTTTGGGTGGGAATTTTTTTCATTTCTACTGATGTTGCTAAACTAATTTAAAGGGGAAGAACTAAGGTGTGATACTACCCAGTAAGCAAACACTAACTGGGACAGCAGTTGTTTATTAACAAACTTTCAAATCATAATTTCCAAAATTTAATTCATCTTTTCAACTAGACCATTTAATTTAAAATGTTAATGGACTCACATCAGATGTTCAACCCCAAGTGCAGCCCATAGGTTTGTCATTACTCCTGACAAGTTTATGTCAGCATCTGTGAAAATCTCAACTGGCAAGGTTGTTCTAGCAAATAGATGCATTAAAGGCTGATTCATGGACTTGGCATCAAGGTCATACTGCACTCATGCCAAGGCATGCTGTTTCTGGATGGGTTTCCCCCACAATATCTTTCACCACTGTCTGCAAAGGAATCTTTGTTATTGGCAATGGATATAAAGGGGCTTTAATCTTATCATGGCAGTTCTTCATGCACTGACATATGTCACAGTATTTCACATAGGCAGTTAACATCTTTCCTATATCCTTAGAAGAAGCTTTGGATCAGTTCTGGTTTTATTCACTCCCACATGTCAACTTGGGTGGCCATGGGCCAGGCTTGGCAATCACAGGTGAAACCGTATACATGCTACAAACTGTTCCATATCTCTTCCTCTACCCACCACGAGGTACTCTCTAAAGAGAAGTCCATTTTTAATTACCTATCATGACTCTTGTTCTCCTTTGTTGGGTGATGAGTCACTCTCCACTAATTCCCAGATTATGGCTAGCTTGTGTCACCTTTCTGTACCTCTTAGTAGGCATCCAACTCAGAAATATTATACTGGCTCACCTGCTGGTTGGTCTCACATCTGGTTCTAGGGAAGGAGAGGTTCTATTATGACTTTCATTCCTTTCCTCCAAAGTCAGAAAAAGTTGTCACTAGGAGCTATGATAGGATTTGAGGACTTCTACTCCCTTTAAGATAAGTTGTGTCTGGATCCATTTTCTTCTTTTCTTGTGAATAATTGGGGAAGGTCATTTAGAGTTATGAAAGGCTGATTGTTACTTGCACTTGACTTCTCAGTTTTTTGCACATTAGATTTTCCACACTCTTAGGCAAATCACCATCAACATCATGGTGATTGCACAATGATAGTATACTCTCCTTCTTTCTTCCACTTTCCTATCCAGATAGGTACTTTGAATAGGAGCATCCTTTCTTCCATTCTGGCTCTTCTGACTAAGTTATCAGGTCATCTGCCAATGAATGTTTTCTGAGAAGCACTTCATGAATAATCAAAATACTGCCTCACGGGTCTTTCCAGATCACTACCAACTGGCTATTCACAATGATGAAACCTCTCAGGTAGAATAGATTCTTCAGTAAATTGGGTGGTCTTGATCTTACACTTTTGTTGGTCTGGTGAATTGGGATTTATATAGTCAAAACCGTTTTTTGACATCACCTGCTTCCTTGCAAAGGAAGCATTGCAGTCTAAATTTGTCATGGAGTCATCCCCCTAGTGGTAAACATTATCCTCTAAGTTGATTCGAGACATATTACATTCTGGCTTTGGCTTGGCTGGATGGGATATTTTCTGTTTCTGAATGGCTTTGGAAATTCTCATGTCTGTTAACCCATCTATACCCATACATGTTTCTCCACCAACTTGCTTACCTTGGTGATGGCTTTTGAGGCTCAGGTAAACAACTGTTCTTGAAAGTAACTCGATAGGAATTGAAGGGATTGCCAAATGTAGTAGGCCTGTTAGTTCTTCCCATGCTTTTGTCCCAATACTATCCAGCCAGACTTGATGTGATAGGCAAATGCTGTATGAGTATCACTGAACTTCATGAGAGTGTGAAACGTTTTACAAGTATTTGCTTTGATAATCCCAAGTCTCATCTTCAACCTCTCCCAGAGCAGTTCATAGTTATTTTTGTCAATGACTTCAATTTCCATGGTAAAGTCAGGTTTAACATCAAGAAAATTGTGTACTGAATCATAGAACTGCAGAATTGTGAAGGACCAAAGGATCATCTGATTCAACCATTTGCAATATACTGTACAGGAAAATCAATCAAATTCATAAAGACGGCCATTGACCTTTCGAAAACCTCTAGAGGTCTCTATGCCATCTCCATATCATCTCCAACCCACAATCTCCATGGACTGTTTCATTGTTTTACAGTGGAATAATTGTTCCTTGGAAATGTTGTCTCCCACAAATTTCCACTCAGATTTGGCTAAATATGTTTCCACATCTTTCTTTTCTTTGTACTCAGAGTACTTGTGCTTCACTCATGGGCAATGGATATGGGAAGGGTCTACAGTGAAGAAATCTACTTCTCTGTGCCATCTTGGTCTTGGTGCTATCCTTTTCTCTTTTAAATATAATTCAGTCTCTCATGCAGTATATTTTTCTTTCATTCTAGCTTTGCTGTGCATTCACCCAATTCATACAACACTCTGCATCTTGTCCGCTTTCTTGTCCTCAGGCAATTATTGCTGGATTTTGTTGGTGCTTTCCCTGGGAATTACCATCCTGATCTTCTGTTTCTCCTCTACAGGATTGGCATTCTGTATCACTTTGCTTCTGCTTAGGAATATGTGCCTTCTCTCCTACTTAGCTTTAAAATGTCTGGAATTTGCAAGATAAGATAGAAAAAAGAAAGGAAAACATTTCTGCCTTTAAAAAAGGAATATTTAGTTCAAAGAGACATTTCAAGCAAGAAAATAAAACTTTTCCTCAAACAAATGAATACTTGGTTCAAACAACTGAAGGGTTCACTAAATGCTTGATGCTCATTACACATAAAAGTAACATTAGCGTTCTGTCCCTCTATTGGCCACCATGTAAAGGAGCATGCTATATGCAAGAACACACCTGCCTGGGAATGTCATCTCTTGGACCCCCTGTCTCCCTAAAAGTGTCTTTATATCCTCTGTATGTATATCCTTTCTGATTACACAGAAAATCAATCTATGCCTTGCTTATCAGGAGGAAGAAAATGAAAAAAAAAATCTGTCTTGGCTCCTTCCACACTTTTCTGCAGCTTATTGGAGTACATGGTATACTGGAATACGAACACTAATTCAGGAAGAATGTACGGGTGGATTAAGACAAGAAAGTTGAAGACAATGGGAAAAGGAGGGATGAAAATACAATGACCTTCAAGCTTTAACTCCTTGACTGCTCTTCTAGGTGGAAATTTATATCCACACACACACATAGTTCAATGCAGATAGACCACAATAGAATTCAGGATAGAAAAGTCCACCTCAAATCAATCCATAAAATAAATAAAAAGATACAATTTCATATCACATTCCATTATTCCCTATTGCAATTTTCTTCTGATTCTTCAAACCTTCTTCAGTTTGGGGTGGGGTTTTTTGCCTGGTTACTGCCAGTTTGAAAAAAGATCCCCTCTGTTTTGTCTTCATTTTGGAAGACAAAACAACAACAACAACAAAGGAAAGAGCTAATTCTCCTCTTTTAAAAGATCACTAGGGAAACCTTCCTGATCTTAATTAGCTGTGTAGAATTTGAGTTTTTAGGGCTTTGATGGCCTCTACCTGCTCTCCAGACTGGCAGGTCTAGTTTAGTTTCCTTTAGTTTTCTGTACCTGCATCTATTAAGTGTGATATTGTCCCCTTCGTTATAACTGAGTGAATGCACTACAGTTGTCATCAACAGTTACCTTCTAGATGTATGTATGCTATCTCCCATCCATTCTGGGGAAAGTTGCTGGGGAATTCTGGGGTTTGAAATCCATATATGTTAAAGAGCACCTAGATTGGAAAAGCTGTTCTATGACACAATAACTGACTGTCCAAACTAATTAAAACTAATGTTCAAATCAGTAGAACTGCGTGTTAATGTTGAAGACTTATTCTAATTCCCATCAGAAGTTCTATGGTTGGCATGATTCTGCATGTTAAGGTTCTTTACATCCAAAGAACTCTTGTGAACTGACAGGGTCTGTCAATTTGCTAATAAAGATTAATGAAGCAAGAGAAAATTAAACTGATGCTTGTAAAACTGACAAACCATTTCATAATAGAGCATGTTAATCTTAGAAATATGATAAAGCGCTTTTTTAAGCAAAGCAGTCTGAAGCTAGACACAACTTATGTGTTAAATGGTTTGAGATGTGTGTATATTCTTAAGATGTCTTTGTATATTCTCTCATTGCATTGACATCATGCTTTGAACATGGTGGAATAGAATCAGGATATAAATGTATTAAAGAAATAAAGGAAGTACGAGAAAGAGCCATGCTGAGCTATAAGAGGAGGTGTTCAGATTGATTACTGGTATTTTCCTTCCATTAAAAATCACTGACTATTGTAGGGATATGTAGAAATGTAGTTGACACTTTAATTGGTATTTAATTTACAGTTCTTCAGTCAGTATGTAAAACAGAAAGTCCTTATCTTCCATTGAGTTTTTGAACCAAAAATAAAGATGACAATATGAATAACCTGCAGAAAAATAAATGTATATTATTGATGAAAATAGCCTGCAAAATTGGTTGTTTTTAACTGTGATTGTGTATAATGAGAACAATGCATTCTATATATAGTATAGTTTAGGAAAATGTCCATAAATCTTTGCATGGGTTTTCTTAAAGACTCAAAAGAAAACAAAAACACTTCAAAATTTATCCACAAAGTTGACTGAACAAAATAAAGGATAAAAAGAGCAACTGAGTGAAATTGAAATTTATAATTTTAACTGTCTAATAAAGAAGAACACTGTTAACATTTTAAAATGCATATTAACATTCTTTAAAACCACACTAAACTGATCCTCCCTGATGAAAAATGATCTTGGTCCTACAGAAAACGATAGTTTTGTAGAGTTCTGTAACCCTTTACAGCAACCACTGAGAGAAAAGGGTGACATGTTTCTCTTTTTGTACAGTCAGTCATAAAAAGTATGATGAGGCCTCAATGGGGACTACAAACATCTGAAATTGACCACTAAATGGCAACAAAGAAGACTGTCTTGTATGCCACTGATGCCATCTAGGGATCATCCGGATTATCCCTGTTTAAATTGAAGCAGAAGGTTTAGTTTTATGCTGAGTAGTTTTTGTTGGAGGAGGATTACGACCTTCAGGTATTCCTAATGGATTTCTCGGATGCATTTTTTAAAAAATATGTCTTCTGTGGAAAGGCTGAAGCTCTCTTAAATGGGCCTTTGTTTGACATTGCATGATCAAGGGTGAAAAATGAATTCCCAGGGATACAAGATTCAGAGTGGTTTGGATAGGAACCTGTTCCATATGTTTAGAATAGTTTATGTAACTAATTTGCAAGGGCCAATTTTTAAAGCACCTGGAACTTCTAGTAAATATAGGGAATGTTGTTATGAAATCTCTATTTTAATTTCATCCAGGGAAGGCTATACAGCATTTTCAATTCAAAAGCAAAAATATGCTTCAGAGCTTGTGGGGAGACTTGTACAACTTTTACAGTTATGGGCATCTAAGTGCAAGATGTGAGCAATACACACTGAGATGTCTCAAAACAAACTTCTCCCCTTCATCTTTCTATTGTGGCCTCCATAGAAAAACTACAGGGTATGGCTTGTGCCGTATTTTGATAAAATCTTGGCTTGTTGAGGGTGCAGCTGCCTGCAACCCTTTAAAACAGCTGCACCATTTCTGACATGCTCCAGAACATCTTTTTGCCTTTGAATTCAAAGTGCTACATAGCCCAGCTTTTAAACTTATATTCATAGTGTTCAATGGCAAAGGATGTAGCTGCAGCTGTTGTTTTCCTGTTATTCTGTTCTCTCCATTACTTTGCAGCCTCCTTGGCTGTTTCTGATTCCTGATCTGGAAAAACTCCATGGGTGGTATGATAAATCCTGCAAAATTCCCTTGGGCTTTAACTGAAGCAAGTGGTGTCACAAAGACAGAAGGTCACGAAGAGAGTGTTGTACAAAAATAGACAGGAAACTCTCACACATCTCTTGGACATCCTGTAAATAAGGTAAGTATTTCCCATCACAATAATTTTATATTGGTTTCTCTTTTATGATTTGCATGTCTATATTACTGAAGTTATAGTTGTTAGGAAGTATAAAGAAGTTTCTCTTCAAGTCATATAAATGTTTTGAATTTGAACAAAGATAGCACTGAGTTGTAGAGGCTTGAAGTGTCTACCTGGGTATTCAACTTCTTCACTACAAATAGTCCTTGATTTATATTCATTAATTTAGCGACCATTCAAAGTTTCAATGCCATTGAAAAAAGTGACTTACAAGTGGTCCTTGTACTTATGACCATCACAGCATTCCCATGATTGCATGATCAAAATTTGGGTACCAGTATGTATTTACAATGGTTGCAGCTTCCTGGAGTCATGTGATTGCCGATTGTGATTTTCTCGTGCAGAGTCAATGGGATAAGCCAGATTTGCTTAATAACTGCATGATTCAATTAATAACTACAGTGCTTCACTTAATAACCATGGCAAAAAGGGTTGCAAAATGAGGTGTGACTCACTTAACAGTTTCCTTGCTCAGCAATGGAAACTCTGATCCCAATTGTGGTTGTAAGTTGAGGACTATCTGTAAACTGTAAAACTGTGGTTTTCTGCTCATGTACTGCAATTTAATATGACATGGATGTAATATTCCCCACTGACCCCAAGGTTTGGTTAGTTCCATCCCTTTTGGTGTCTGTAAGTGCCTTAAGACAAGGTTATGTCATCAGCTTGGGTTTCCAAGGGAATTGAGGGTATGCTCAGATGGGCACACTACTGAGGGAGACATATTTCCCTCCATACCCTGGGTTTGCATGTTTTATTCTTAATTTAAGAATACTAATTTTTAGCCCTGATTTTAAATATATATTTATATAATTGTTATATGCATTGTTTTATTGGATTATTGTGCACCACTCAGAGTCACTTTTGGTGAGATGAGCAACTATATAAATCTAATAAACAAACAATCAAATTGGATTTTAAAATACTACAAGGTAGAGAATGTAGCAGGTAAGATAATATCAGCAACTTGTGGCTCTAGATTTATGCCATTCCAGACCACTCTTTTTAGGGCTCTGGAGGAGCTGCAAGGTACCTTCTTCCTCTAGATATCCTTCTTGGAGCTAAGTGGGGTTTTTTTTGTCTATTCTGAATCAAAGATCAAAGAGAATCCTGGGCATAATTTAATGCCTTATCAGGCTACTGAACATTTCAGAGGAGGCCTTTATGTGATACCAAATAATTAAAGCATCTTCCATACCTCAACAGCATCATCTTCTGTGAAACGCTCCACTGAGAAAAATGCAGCTTCTGTTCACAGGTTCTTTTTTTAATCTTCTGGAAGTCCCTTTGACCACCATGGCTAAAAACTGATAGCACCTTTCTCTGCTGTTTTCAGATAGGGAACATCAGTCGCGTAAACAGTAAAATCAGCAAACAAACAAACAAACTTAAGAGGCTTTCAAGCATGCCTCTCCCCCAAAACTAGAAAAAAAGTAGGAAAGTAGTAGTGTAATCATAAGTGCCTATAGTCAGAAAAATTCTATTGTCCTCATTGGTCTTCTTTGTTGTTGTTCTTCAGTTGCTCAGTTGTGTCTGACTCTTTGTGACCCCATGCACCTCAGCATGCCAGGCCTCCACCATTTGAGGGGGTTTACTCAAATTCACATCCACCTTGTTAATGATACTATCTAACCATCTCATCCTATGCCATCCTCTTCTGCTTTTGCCTTCAATCTTTCCCAGAATCACGGGCTTTTCAGTATCTGTCCCTCCAATGAGCAATCAGGGTTGATTTCCTGTAGAATTGACTGGTTTGATCTCCTTGCAATCCAAGGGATTCTCAAGAGTCTTCTCCAGCATCACAATTCAAAGGCATCAATTCTTCAATGCTCAGCCTTCCTTACGGTTCAGATCTCACAGCCATACATTACGACTGGGAAAACCATAGCCTTGACTATGCGGACCTTTGTTGGCAAGGTGATGCCTTTGCTTTTTAATCTGTCATAGCTTTTCTCCAACAGAACAAGCATCTTTTAATTTCATGACTTCAGTCATTATCTGCAGTGATCTTGGAGTCAAGTAAATAAAATATCTCACTGCTTCCATTTCTTCCCCTTCCATTTGCCAGGAAGTGATGGGACTGGATGCCATGATTTTAGTTTTTTTAATGTTGAGTTTAAAGCCAGGTTTGCACTCTCCTCTTTCACCCTCATCAAGAGGCTCTTCAGTTCTTCTTCACTTTTTGCCCTTAGAGTGGTATTGTCTGCATATCTGAGGTTGTTGATATTCTTCCAGCAGTTTTAACTCTGGCTTGTGATTCACCCAGCCTGGCATTTTGCATGATGTACTCTGCATATAAGATAAATGAGCAGGGTGACAATATACTCCTTTTGTTGTTGGAGTCCTTTCCCAATTTTGAACCAATTCACTGTTCCATGTTGCATACAGGTTTCTCAGGAGATAGATAAGATGGTCTGGTACTTCCATCTTTTTAAGAATTTGCCACAGTTTGTTGTGATCCACACAGTCAAAGACTTTAGTATAGTCAGAGAAGCAGAAGTAGATGTTTTTCTGGAACTCTCTTCCTTTCTCCATGATCTATAAATGTTGGTAATTTGATCTCTAGTTCCTCTGCCTCTTTAAAACCAAGCTTGTACTTCTAGTAGTTCTCAGTTCATATACTGCTGAAGCCTAACTTGTAGTATTTTGAGCACAACCTTGCTAGCTTATGAAATCAGCACAATTGTATGGTAGTTGAAACATTCTTTGGCATTGCCCTTCTTTGGGACTGGAATCCAATCCTATGGCCGTGATATCTCCAATTTTCTTGAAGAGGTCTCTAGTGTTTTCCAGTCTGTTGTCTTCCTCTGTTTCTTTGTATTATTTATTTAAGAAGTCCTTCTTATCTGTCCTGCTATTCTCTGGAAATCTGCATTTAGCTGGGTATATCTTTCCCTTTCTCCCTTGCCTTTCACTTCCCTTCTTTCCTCAATTATTTGTAAAACCTCCTCAGACAGCCACTTTGCTTTCTTGCATTTATTTTACTTTGGGATGGTTTTAAGAGCTACCTCCTTTACAATGTTACATACTTCCATCCATAATTCTTCAGACACTCTGTCTACCATGTCTAATCCCTAAATTTATTGCTTACCTCCACTGTATATTCATAAGGGATATCACTGAAGTCATACCTGAATAACATAGTGGTTTTCCCTACTTTCTTTAATTTCAGCCTAAAT
>JANHZU010007166.1:25507-42538 GCA_032468055.1 Acrochordus granulatus
CTGCATATGTAAACACATCCTCTTTTGCCTTGTTTCCTAGGTACCTAGTTCCAGCTGATCAGTTTTAATGTGTTTTTTGGTATATGTTATGAAAATTAAAAGTGTTTTAAAAGCTTACATATTAAAATGAAGAATTAACTGGATGGGGCCATTCCTTTAGTTTCCATTTGTTTTCAGACACTCAGCAGAGTGAATTGAGACCATTGAGAAAGTTAAAAGATGCCTATTTCTTCTGCTCCTCCTTTTCTGCCTCCCTTTTGTAGCATCATAGTTTCTCTCAGTTTTGGAATAATGTGACCACTTGCTAACTAAAACAGCAGTAGCCATTGATGAATCTGACAGCTCCTGGCCATGGCACAAACACATCAAGTAGATGCAAAGGAAGAAAATAACAATGAAATTATGGAATGTGTCCCCTTAAGATGTAAAGGTGGATACTGGTGATCCAAATTTCCAAAGACCAGTTGAGCCAACATTAAGCCAATTGAAACTGTCCTATATCCTGAGACAGGGGTCCTTTCAAATCAGTGTTGATTCTTGGGGACTGTCTGGATAAGTCCCTGCAGTTTCGTGGCAAGATTTCAGAGGTAGTTTGCCGTTGTCTGGTTCCTAGGGCTGAGAGAAAGTGTCTGCTCAAGGTTACCCAGCTGGCTTTATTCATAAAATGGGACTAGAAGTCACAGTCTCCTGGTTTCTAGCCTGATGCCTTTAATGACTACACTAAACTGTCTTAATTTTGAGCATAAGCAAGGCTCAAAGGTAAGGAGAGAGGGGAGGGGAATTATGAAATCATGAGTGGTTAGATGATTCATATGTACCATTACAAGCCATTCAGAGGCACCTGATAGTGAGATGGGCATCATATACATTTAATATTTTTTTTTTAAAAAAAAATCTTAACTGATGCCATGCCTAATTGCCTGCCCCCTTGTTTTTTTGTTTGTTTTGTTTTTCTCTGCTGACAGATCTTGTCAAGCAAGGTAATTCTGCTCCCAATCACTCTGTGGACAGATCTTCCAACCCCACTAGCATATAGATGCGTGATTCCAGCAGCAGAGATTATTTGCTGGCAACACTGACTTGTACCCAGTCCTAACCCATCCCAGGCAATGCATCGTTGAATTAGAATTTGATAATTAGAGAATTTGAAAAACAGCCAATGGCTACAAATAAGATTGTTTGTGTGTATACTTGTGCTTGCATGTACAAATTATATAATACGGTGTCCTTTCTCAAAAGCACTCATGTTTCCCCAGATACTTCTTTAACCATCACCACAACCCTGTTAGTTAGGCTGGAAGCAAAAGGAAAAGTCAGCCAAAAATGCATGATGTGGAAAATGTTCCAAAAGGCAGAAGGGAAATCTTATAGGTCTAATTAAAATGGCTTTTAAAGAAATTTGCTTCTTTTGCAGTGAGTATTGAAATTAGTAGCTTTTGTGCAGTAAAACCAAATAAAACACCCCATTCTAATGTTTTCCTGAACTTTGGGCAAAAGCCAACATTTTCAGGAGGAAGAGAAGTTGGCAATTAGCCTAAACACCAATGGAGGGAGGCTGATGTTGTGTCTCCTGGATTTATACTTTTAAATACTACCTTATTAATTTCTATATAATTGTTACAGCAACCATCATGAAAATACCAATCAGTAAATAAACTAATAATTATCATGCACAGGACAGAAAGAGAACTAATTGACTTAACAGTGTATTTCATGGTTATGTTGGCATAATTAATTAACTCTTTTTTTCTTTGTAACGAGTGACTTGACAATGCAGAAGTCAAGTGCTTTAAGAAAGGAAAAGAAAAGAAAGCCACATGAAGGTGAAATTTTATTGACATTTCAAGTGCTCTTTTTGAAATTCGTGTTTTATAAGTAATGTTAGACTAAGCTGCCAGAGGAAAAAGTTAAAGGAAAAAGAAGAAAGAACTGAGCACTAGGGCAGATTAAAAAATAAATGAAGTGGTTCATCCCTACATTGTGTTTTTATCTGTGTTATGGTTTTTTAAAATATCTTTTCTGTAAATCAAGGCACAAGTTATCTAAAGACAAATAGGTGTGTGATCTAAGACTAAGCAGAAGAATCCACTGTATGCATGAAATGCTAAAATAATTCTAACAGCCAATACTTCTGTCAGATTTTCTACATGGATCATATGTATGAAGTTGTTTATACCAAAACAAATCAGTACTCAATATAGTGTGGATTGAGGGCTATCTATGGTTTTCCAATACCCCTTCTTTCATCTCCAGAACCACCAGAGTATGTGGGACTCTGCCTTTTTTATAGTTCTTTAATTGGGAAGGCTGTGTGAGAGGTTAAGAAGCAAAATAAATATCTTGCAAGATTAAGAACTCATTTCACTTCTTAACCCTCCCTTCTGATCCACTCTTCCAAGTGGATTATCTTCTTTCCCATTCTGAATGTGACCATGAATGTTTTATGCAAAGTAAGGGTGAGCCTTAACCAGCAGAAGTTGCACATTCTTGGTCTAGAGTGGCTGTTTCTACAAGATGTTTAACTATTTTCCAGACCAATTGCCCCTTTCTTTATGCCACCACAATCAATATAAATAGGATTCAGACCAATGAATGGAGGATTATTTTTTTCCTAGATGCCTTTTCATGTTATTTATTTCTTTAAGATCCACCATTTTTTAAAGAAAATAATCTTGGTAGAAGTGAACAAACTATGCAGGTAAAACTGATCTTTCAAGGGAGCAGATGCAATGAGAAAATGAAACCACATTATGGGAGCAATAAATAGAATCTGAATGGTACAGGAAATTTAATGTGTTAAGTTCCTCTTAAAGAATTAGGCTCTATTTGTGATTGTAAAATTCTTAGGACAACACCAACAAAAAGGTACAATTTACTGTTCTTAGAAGGAAGAAATGATATTAGAATCAGTCAAGGTTAGTTTTAGGCTAAAGCCAAAAAGCCACTGGCCTAGGGCACCAAAGACAAAGGAGGACCAACACTGCCTCTCCTTCTGAATCATTATAAAAATGCAAATCTTGGCATCAGCCCATTAGACTATCAGTCAATATAGTCTTGGGATACCATGTACCCTCGATCCAGCACTGGAATCATTAATTTATTCCAAGCTAGTTGAAACTGTATTGCACCAGATGCAACTATAGCATTCATAATGGATGCTTCTCCCGCTTCTGGTTGTATATCTTCCAAAACAATCTTTTCTATAGTTTACTTTTACTGTCAGGCCACTTTTTATAATGTTTTGCTACAGTTGGTTCCTGGCAAAATATACCCATTGGCTGTATTCCTGTTCTTTGCTACTGCAACTTCCATTACGTTTTTATTCTTTGAGGCCAAACATGCTTAACTTTTTAAGCCATTCTTCCAAGGATTGATTTCCAGGTCTCACACAGCTTTTCTGATTTGTTTTATGTATATTCAGTCCAGAATTTGAAGGGCTTAACTGGTGTCTATATTGAAGACACTTTTAGTGTTTAATGAGAATAAATCATTTTTGCTGTTTGGTTGATTCTCAAATTGTACTTGGTTAAGATGTATAGAATTCCAATGAATATTGCTCTATGTAGCCAGGAGAAAATGTTTCATACCTGACACATTTTGAAAATCAGAAAAGAGAAAATTTGGCTTTTCCTCTTGATTTTAATTTCCCATTCTGCATGAAAAATTTAATTCATAAAAAAAGATAATTATTTTTTTATTGTTTATTATCCCACTTATATTTTGCTATATTCTCAATTGATTCCTGGCGGCTTATACCACATATTGGTATGTGTAGTGATAATTTATTTATTTTATTTAACATATTTATGCCACTAATCTCTGAAGACACTTGGCAGCTTACAATCATTAGACATTTATACATTGTGTGTTTTTACTAATTCCACTCCCTCCTGGCTGGCGATGTTTACATCCGGGGCATCCTCTGCAGTTCCTGCTCTGCTCCATGGCAAGCACGTCCAGCTGTCGCTGCTCCCATTGCTGCCGGCTGGCTTTCCCCCCCGAAGGAGGTACCCATCAATCTACTTGCATTTTTACATGTTTTCAAACTGCTACGTGGGCAGGAGCTGGAGGCGAGTGATGGGAGCTCACCCCGTCATGCGGTGCTACGGCTTGAACCACCAGAGTGCTGGCCATTTCTGGTTCAACAAAATTGGCATCATTAAACCACTGTGCCACCGCACCTCCATGTTATGTGAGTCTGAAATACCCAGTGAAATCAGAACAGCTATGTTTTCTGATATAATTTAATGGTGAATTCACATCTAGATCTTGATTAAAATGTTTAGATTTACAACTAAATCTAATATTGACATTAAACCATGTATATATCAGTGCTAGGAAACAAAGCTATGGCTTTATTGATTTTGGTGAAAAACAAGGCTCTTCTAAATTGATTATATTATGAATAGTCTTACATAGAGCATGTTGATCTTTTCAGGGATAAAAGAGGGAAAATAATTTAAGTGATCAGGATAAGAAATGCAAATGTCAAAAAGTTACATCAACCCAGATGCACTATTCTTCTTCCAATGATGGCAGGTTCCACTTATGGGTCTTGATGAAGGGAGCAGTCACATTGTCCAGCAGGTACTCCAAGGATGTTCTCTATGTAAGTATGTTGTAGTATCTGGCTGCTCTACTTGCATGGCAAAATTAGATCTGTGATAGCAAAATGGAAACATTTCCTAAGACAGAAAGTTAAATAAAATACAAAAAAGAGAAATAAGAGTTTTAAATGAATTTGTTGTTGTTTAGTCACTCTATCATGTCTGACTCTCTGGACAACAGCATTCCAAGCCTTCCTGTCCATCACTGTCTCCCAGAGCTCACCCAAACTCACACACATGGCACTGATGATGCTATCTAACCACCTCATCCTCTGGCATCCCCTTCTTTTGCTTTCAATCTTACCCAGTATCAGGGTCTTTTTCAATGAGCCTTCTCTTCATATTAGGTGGCCAAAGTATTTGAGCTTCAGCTTCAATATCTGTTTTTCCAATGATCACTCAGGGTTGATTTCCTTTAGGATCAACTGGTTTGATCTACTTACAGTTTAAGAGATTCTCAAGAGTCATCTCCAGCATCACAATTTGAAGGCATCAGTTCTTCAGTGCTCAGCCTTCTGTGGTCCAACTCTCACAGCCATACATTCATATTGGAAAAAACATAGCTTTGACTATATGGACTTTTGTTGGCAAGGCGATGTCTCTGCTTTTCAACAAGCTGCCTAAGTTTGCCACACCTTTCCTCCCAAGGGGCAAGCGTCTTTTAATTTCATGGTTGCAGTCACCATATGCAGTGATCTTGTAGCCCAAGATCTGTAGATAAAATCTGACACTGCTTCCATATTTTCCCCTTCTATTGATGGGGAAAGTGATGGGACCAGAAGTGATGGGACCAGATGACATAATCTTAGTTTTCTTAATGTTGAGTTTCAAGCCAGTTTTCCATTGTATTTATTGGTCCAGAGTCTATCTTGAGAGAAAGAGGCAAGTTCTAGGTTCTACAGACAAAAGAAGTTCATCACATAGGGGTTTATGAGCCTGTCCAGATTCTAAGTTAGCACCCATGTATGAAAAGAATTGAGGAAGAAAGTAGTACTTGATGGATATGCAGCTCCACTTTCATATAAAAACAATTAGCTGGTTGTGGGATCATTATTTGGTCATCACTGCAAAGCAGAAGGAACTGAGGGTTTGAGGGGACTCCATCTTCTGATAAGAGAATAAGTTGTTTTCTCAGTGATTCCTCCCTATAAGAGCAGTGACTGTGATTGCTCCTGGGATGACAGAGACAAAAAATCAGTAGGGATGCTATGGTGACAAAATGTAATAATACAGTTGATAATGCACATTACCTTTAACTGACTGTCATTTTTATAAACTAAAAGCCTTACCTGATCTTGGAGATCACTGTCATTCACTTTGTACAACACAATTTCATGGACATAATAACATCCAAACATATGGAAGAACTACTGAAAATAATCTTTTGACAGTTCTGAGTCACATAAAGGATTAGCTTGGCTGAATAAACAGGATTCCTAAGCTTTACTACCCACTACTTATACCTCTTATTTTTCTTAATAAGAGTCAGTTACTATTGTTTGAAAGTTTTGCATTGTTCTGGGCCTCCAAATACCTGCAATGAATTTGTACTTTCATTCATGTTATTAATCTGAGCCTGCTCAAACAAGTTACTTTTTGCATCCTAATTTTATAAGTGACATTAATGGAGTTTCCTGAAACTCCTTAATGCCAATTATTTCTGTCTGAATTAACTTAGAATTCTAACTGACACAAGAAGTAAAATGTAGTGGTTTGTTTCATGCTGATAATTATATTGTTGTGCTATTTGTGTTACAGTGTTACTTGACTGTTTAGTACTAGTTTGGGCAAGTTTTGCAAATCAAAACATCAATACTGCACATTAAACTGACACTAACCAGCATAGAAAATTTAGCCCTGAATCAGAACTTCCAGTTTGCAATCTACAAGGATAAAAAAAAGATTTGTGAATTTTGATGGAGAAAGGAAAGAATAAAAATACTTTGATACAACTGCCTGTTCTGTCACCCAAGTCTTCTGATTTTATACCTGAAACAAAATAGGTTATCTGCTATAGGCCTGCTGCTATTTTAGTCCAACAAGGATCCTGTTGATACTTCTCCCTTACAATCTTTAACAATTGTTGAGAAACAACAACCAACCAGACTATATAGTTCTGGACCAAAAGATGAACTGAAACATTTCAGCCAGAAACTGAATGCCTCTTCCTCCCTGATAAGCATTTCTTCCTCTATGAAAAAGAAAGCAAATTAAAAATATTTTTCTGTTCACTATAGTGACATCTCTTTAGCTCTGATAATTTTGCCCCCTTTTCTAGTCCTATCATTATGTTGGAAAGAAAAGCACTAGAAGGAGGACATATGTTGGCTTTCCAGACTACTCTATGCACTCAGCCAGGGGCATCAATCTGGGGCATTATCATTACTGCAAATTAAAATACCTTAGATACAAAAAATTCAAGCCCATAGCAAACATGATGGGAGAGAACAGCTTTTGTGAGGCTCAATTCATTATATCAGTGGACTGCTAATTAACTTGATAATACCCTAATATGTATATTAAGGGTTTACCTTAAACACAGTTATCTAAATTCCAATCAAATCATACATATACTCTTATTGGCAGCAAAAAAAGAGGTATAACCTTAACTTTTATCTGATAGAAGCCTGAGAGTTTCGGGGAGCTGCAGGGAACCCTGGAGTCACAGATTGGGGACAGTCTGATCTAAATCCACATCCCTTCTTCTCTGACTGTTTCACATTTAACAAATAAGAATGAATTCATAATACATAATAATTGAGCATTTAGAACAGCACAGACATCATAGAATAAAATGCCTGCATTGAAGCTTCTTCCAAAGAAACAAAAGCACAAGAGTTAAAAGATGCCAGCACTGTAATATCAAATAAAAGGACTACCTAACTGCAAGAAACAAACCAAATAATGTACAGCATGGCTGCATTTATAACTGAATACCTGGGATGCAAAATCAAGAAAAAGAAAAAGCCAAACAGTGCACCATCAAAATGGAAGATAAGATGGAAAATAAGATCAGCATGATGAGATTAGATGCAAGCAATATAGAACAATGAAAGAAAAGAAGCTGAAGAATAAGAAGACCAAACAGTATCTGATCAAGAAATATTACTTAGAAACAAGGAAGAACAAGGAAACACTTAAAATAATAAAGCAGCGAATAAGAGCTATAGCAAGAAGTTTAGCAGATACAAAGCTTATATTGCACACTATAGGCAGAATCTCCAATTTCAGTTGAATAAAAAACATTTCTAGCAATCCATCAAAGAAAGGCTACAATGAACCAACTGACACCTCAGAAAGAAGAAATAGACCAGTTCTGGGTACAGCTATGGAATAACCTAAATAAATACAACAAGAATGGAATTAGAGAAAGGCAATGGATAAGAATAAAGAAGAAGCTGAAATGAAAGAGGTTGTAATAACACCATACATGGTGGAGAAAAGGGCAAGAAAGATCAAGAATTGGTTAGCACCCAGTGAAAATAAACTACATGGTTTTTGATTGAAACATCTGATTGGTCTTCATCCACTCACTGTCAAACAGTTTAACAATATATTGCAAGGAGGAAAACTGAAGATTAATTAGTATCTGGCAAAACCTACCTGATATTAAAAGACCCAACGAAAGGGGCAGTGCCACATAGCTACAGGCCAATTGCCTACTTACCAACAACTTTCACATTGCTAAATGGCATGGTAGCTGTTGCAGTACACAGTGTCTAGTTGAAAACAAGCTCTTTCTAACTGTGCAGAAAGGAAACAACACAAACATTAGAGAGATAAAATGTTAGTTCTTAATTGACAAATGATTTTGAAAAACTGCAAGAAAAGGAAGACCGACTTGAATGTAGCTTGGATTGATTACAAGAAGGAATTTGATTCTCTGCCACATGACTGGGTAATCAAGGGCCTAGAAATAATAGGATTCAGTAGAAGCATCAGAAGCTTTTTGCAAAGAGGTATGACACAGTGGAAGACACAGTTGCTGGTCAGTGATGATAGATTGGGAGAGGTTAATATCAAGAAAGGTATCTTTCAAGGAGACTCACTATCACCACTACTATTTATCATTGCACTGATTCCTCTGTCAACAATATTGAATGAGTCAGGCCATAGCAATCAAACAAAAAATATTTGCCAAGCTATCCCATCTCCTATACATAGCTATAAAAAAACCATCTGAAATAGAATTGCTGTTCAACACTATTCAAATATTCAGTTGAGATATTGCAGCAGAATTTGGAGTAGACCAATGTGCCATCCTCACCATCAACAGGAAAAAAATAGTGAAAACTGAAGGAATCAAGATGCCATATGAAAATAACATCAAAAGTCTGAGTGAAGATTTTTACAAATCCCTGGCATCCTTCAAGCTGATAACATCAAGTACTGAAATCAAGAAGGTTAGAAGTAAATACATTATGAGAGTGAAGAAGATATTAAATTCAAACTTAATGGAAAAAATATCAAGACAATTAACACCTGGGCAATTTCAGTAATTAGATACATAGATGGAATAGCGAACTGGAGTCAAGGAGAACTAAGGCCTTGGATAGGAAGACCAGAAAAATATTGACAATGAATCATGCCCTTCATCCATGCAGTGATATTGACAGCCTTTACTTACCAAGGAGTATAGGTGGACAAGGAATGTTGCAAGTACACCAGATAACTGAAGAAAAAAAAAGATTATTGGAAGAATATCTGAAGGATAGTGAAGAACTTGCACTGAAGCTAGTACACCATAAAGGCTTATTGGCCTGCAAGAAAGACCAAAAAGAATAGCAAAGAGACATGGTAAAGCAAAATATTACATGACCAGTGCACACATGCACACACACACAGAGAGAGAGAACTAGCAAGCAAAGCAGATAAGATCTGGCAATGACTAAGAGCAGGAAAGTTGAAGAAAGACAGAAGGGCTAATTCTGGTTGCACAAAACCAAGACTTAACAACAAATGCATACAAAGCCAGAAGTGAGAAGACAGCAACAGATACCAAATACCACTTCTGCAAAGAAGTTGAAGAAACAGTGGACCACCTAGTTAGTTCCTGCAAGAAGACTGAATAGACTTCTCAGTCTATTCAGTCATACATGACATACAATAATGTCATGAGAAATTATCAACAATGATGCATTGGAATATTTGCAAAAAACAACATTTGCCTGCAAGCAACAATTGGTGGGACCACAAAATAGAAAAAGTAATAGCAAATAAAGAAGCTAAAGTGCTCTGGGACTTTAGAATTCAGACAAGCAACATTCACATAACACCCAGACTTAACAACTGTCAATATAAAAGACAAATATGTCTGGAACTTGGATATTGCAGTATCTAAACTCAGCAGAATAGAAAAAACAAGATTTTCTCTATTGGAGAAACTCACAAAATACAGAGTCCTGCAAATAGAAGTACAGTGACTGTGGCAAAAGAAAGCAAAGATAGTACTAATAGTAATAAGCATCTTGGGTGCAATCTCAAAATATCTGGAGTACCACTTCAATAACATCAGCATTGGCAAAATCACCATCAGTCATTTGCAAAAAGCAGCATTACTTGGAATAGCTTATATCCTGCAACATTACCTTTATCACCATCAAAGAACATCTGCCTATCCCCAGGTCTGTGGGAAGGATTCAATAGATGGATAAAAATGCCAAATCCTTATATCTGTCTGACTGTGTGGCTAATAATAACAATAAATCTAATAAATCTATGCTGCCCAACTTTCAACAACTCGGAGGCTCACAGCAATCAAAGTAATTACAATGCAATCAATAAAAGATAAAAATAAAAGATTGTAAACATGATGAATCGCATAATCTTCCCCAACTAGATCCTAGGGTTTTCCTTCTTCCAATGGGTGTTTAAGCTTTAATCCAATATGAAATCTTTGGAAAGATGAGACAAAGAGCCTGACTGTCTGATGGCAATGATGAACATGAACAAAATGAGATGGGACAATACCTATTTTGGGCAGCACAACCTCAAGGGGCTTGGTAAGATGAGATGCATGCTACAATTCGAGAGTGAGAATTTCTTCTTGTTAGCTTGCACTTCTAACTCTTTAAGGAAAATCCAGTGCAGTAAACTGCTGAAAAATTACTGACAAGAGCCAGACTGCTGAGCAAGCGTCATCTAGCAGACACAGAAATCTGATCTGTATCATTTTTAGGCTTGGCAGACATTTTGTACTCTCTCTGACACAAAAAAAAAAGAAGAAAAAAAAGAAGAAGAAAAGAAATAAAAAACAGTCTTTGGAGCCATACACAGTCATGAGATATTTTAGCTACAGGCAGAAACTGAATTTGAGATGGCCAGTAGACATCTGGTGTTGAGGGAGGGACAGAAAAAACAATGCAGCTTGAAAAAAAAATCCTAATAAATTCTATTTTTAAAGCAGAAAGTATGTTATTGCCGAAGATATTTATTTTAAAAAATAAGAAGGCCTGAACAGATAAATAAATATTATTTATTAAATAAAAACATTTGTTAACATTTATATAGCTGCCTATCTTATGCCAAAATCTGGGCGACTCCCAATCAAGAATTAAAACAATGTAAAAACCCTATGAAAACTATAAAACACCAAAAATGAAAATGACAACCTGGAACCAAATTAAGCTTTAAACATGTAGTCACCTCACCCTCTTCCGGCGATGGGGGGAAAGCCAGGCCTTCAGTGCTTTTCAGAAGGCTACGAGGATAGAGGCTTGTGCAATTTCAGGGGGGAGGGTGCTCCAGGGAGCAGGGGCTGCCACAACAAAGGTAATAAGGATGCAGGAGTATCAATGTACGTGCTATGCATACAAGTTCAGAAGTTCCCAAGGAAGAATGTTTAGGAAGAACGTCTAAATTTAAGGCATCTTGGTTCCAGGTCTTAGGAGGCAAGCTTTAGCTGGCTATGAGCAAGAGAAAGGCAGGAAAAGAATCGAGACTTCTGTCCAGTGTAGAATTTACAACAGGGCACAAAAAGCCTTTCAAAAATTCTCCACCAAACCTCATAAGCTGAAGCATTGGCTGGAAATTTTTTCTAAATTTTGCCAAAAGCAATTTCTCCAAGTTTCTCAAGGGCAAAATGTCCTTAGTCTTGACTAACAGAACTATGGACCTCCCAAGGAAGAAGTTACCTCATGAAGCCTTCTAAACATTTAACTGAAGCTAGGAGGCTGTAGGACAGATGATTGTAGAGTGAAAGACCGGCCATTCACTCTCCTACCTACTGGGTACCTTTTAATGAAATCAGTTCAAGAACATCACACTCCACCTATGTGATTCTCTCTATTCTTCCCCTGTGCAAATTTCTAAAGCAACTCCTTTTTCACCAACTGAATGAAAAGTAATTGGAAGAAAGGAATATTTCCCTGACTGATACTAATAAAACTGAACTTTTGTTTATGTTGGTAGGAATGAAGGAGGATACAAAATAAATGGCCTTCCAGATGTTGACAAATTATAACTTCCAGCATTCTTGCACATGCTGGCTAATATGTCAACAACACTAACAAATAAATTTGGAGGATAGAGGTTGAGGACCTCAACCTTTGGGTTATACCTCTTTAAAGATATTTAGAAGCCCAGAATCATATGTATGATATGAATGAAGAAAGAGCACATTTGTAATCTAGCAATTTTAAATGCTTTTAATATCACAATTTTATTATAGTATTGTAATATAGCAATTTTAAATGCTTTGCATTAATTCTATATACATCAATTTCCCTACCTTTATTCAGCAAAACCTTCTTTAAATATAGCATTGCTACACATGAGAAGGATGTATTTTTACCATGGAACATTCAAAATATAGTTTTTCTTCATTTATGGATGAAGACATACGGTTCAAATTTTATGTGCATAAAGCTCTGAGGAACCAAATCATGGGCAGGATAATCTTAACAGTATACTTTAAAAGCTTTGATGTTGAATCTCTCAGGAATCAAATGGTGGGATTCCAACTCAGAAAAGTCTTATGATCCCTGGGAGACCCTAGATTCCAGAGACCCTAGATTGCAGCTTAAAAGTCTTGACAAAATATGACAGAGGCAGCTATTTATAGACCAAGGAATATAACCCAGATAACTCTCCTCAGATTAGCATACTATTATTGCTCTAGACTTCTTCCTTGGTTGTCAGGTTGCATTAAGATGACATTATCTTGGGACTGTAAAGTAAGATTTGAGTTTGTTGTGTGTGTAACTAAAGGTTTCTTACTTCTTAATGAACCATGTATGGAAATCCAGGAGGATTACTGTACTGAAGTGGTTATTGTATCGGGACAAGTGAGAATTTTTTAAACTCACATTTTCAAATCACCATTACCGACTTCAAAATTCCTAGACTAAAATGTGAATCAAGCATATTAATTCAAATTCCATGGAATGGTTATTTTATTTTACTTTATTTACCACAATTCTAAACTGCCCATCTCTCTCTGCGAGACTTGGCAATTTCTTCAAATTTTGTGGCACGCATTTGAAATAACATATATGTAGTAGAATTGCACACAAAGGGCATATGTGGAGGAGGGAAAACACGCACAAATAAATGTGAATATTAATATTATATTACTTGCAAGTAAAGTTCAAATATTGATGGCATAAAATATCAACATGCACAAGAAATGGATTGCTTTATCTGTTCATAGCAGTGAGATTTTCATACAATATTAACACTCCAAATATATCTAGAATCCTGGTTTGTTATCTAACTTTGGATATAAAAGTTTCACAATGGATGGATTGAAAATCGATGATTTGCTGAACTTTCAATACTAGGAACTTTCAATACTAGGAACTTTCAATACTAGGAACACTGGCAAACCATATTCAGAAGTACAGCTTGTAATCTTCCTAAAAATTGATTCATATTAAAGCAATTGAATAAAGAATACAACTGTGTTTACAAAAACACAATGTCTCTAGCTAACCATTTCTATATTTTAGATGAGTAATTAATCAATGAACTTGGGTTATGAGAAACCCCTCCCCCAATGATTCAAAAGAAATATTGTTGTATATGAGTAGCCTGAACAAGCCTTTTAGCATATTTGATTTAATGTTTTTAGCTAATTTGTTGTCTATATGTATTTTTCTTAACCATCCTGCCATTATCAATTTATTTTTGATATTTTAAGTATTTGAATACCAATTATGACCTCAATAAACTTAAATATAAGTGTATTTTGCTTTTATGCATATTTTTCAGAAATGGTTACCAGAACCATTCACTCCTCTATGTCACACAGAAGGGAATGATTGATTAAACTGGATCCCTTTCCTAATCAATCATCATATTTTTAAACCTGCATTTACTTATTGGGTGAAAAGCCCCAGTGAATGAAATAGGAACTACTTCTTAGAAGGTATTGAATAGACAACTTTGCTGGAGCCCTGGTTAATATGCATTAAAATGTGATTAATGCTGTCTAAATTATTATCCCATATCTAAGAGCGTTTAGAAATTCAGCTCCTGACTGAGGAGGAGAAGAAGAACCATCTGTGAAAGGAAATTAAGAGGAAAAAAGACAATATTAAAATGTGAAAGGCCAAATTGTACATATATGACCACGTGTGTCTCAGCTTCCCTAACTGTATTCTTTGGAAAAGATAAGGATGACACAATGCAGAATTTGGTGAAATGTTAATCTGTAGGGTGACTGGATTTCAGACTTGGAAATGCTGGTTAAAACTTTTTGCTTACAAATCTGAGGCAAGTAGAATTCCAACATCTCTACTTAAGGATGAGTGGAACTATTTGTAAGGTTCTTCTGGTCTAGGGCAAACATTCCTTTCATTATGGTTTGCTCTAGCTATTATTTTGCTTCCTTTCTCTCTCTAAACACTTCTATCTATTTTCATCTAAGAAGAATTCCTTGAAGTTTTAAAAATCACATTACACCATATTCTACACTCTTCTTTTTGATACATGCTTTGTAATCTAAGCCTTAGCACTTCTGAAGAGTTAAAATGGAAAGAGAGCTAAATACCCTGATAGCTTCGAAAGTCACACATTTCAGGGATATAATTTGTCCTCTCCTATCAGTTTGCCCTTGAGGTTATCAGCACAAAGTTTCTGCATTCAGAACAATGGTTATTTCCTAGTTAAGCTAAAGTGACCACAGCACAGTGTGAGATGACATGAAGTCACATTGAGGGATTGATATGGGTTGGCTGGGGGTTCCATCATTCTTTTAGATCAGTTTTCTCAAATAATTTTTGTCCTCTGTCAGTGGCACAAGGCAGACTCTGTCATGCCAGAGTATGTCATGGAATGTGTCAATGAAGAGGGCACTTTGGATGGCACAACAACCTTGTCTTCAGACAAAGTGTGAAAAGAATGTTGAGAGGCCAGCCCCTTTTCTGGCTTCCTCCAGCCCAAGTCCTCAAACAAAGTGTGGCTTCCACTGGAGCTGAATCCAAGTGCTGAAAGGGTGCACTTCAAGCTTTCAGTTTGGACATGAGTCTTTGGTATTAGGGCATTATCTGGCAATTGGCCTTCTTAGGCATCATTTTCAGTCCACAAGTAGGAGTTAGAGAATAACCATACTGTTGGAATTCTTCACTTAACATGAAAATCCTACTGAGCACTTCAACATAGTGCCCTGAAGTCCAAGGAAGTATTGTTGTGATGCCAGGGTATTCTTATGCCCAACATAGATAATGTGAAAAGTCACAATGTGAAAAGTCACAAAAATTTAAAACAAACTTCATTTAATGCTGACATCAAATCTTTCAAATCTCATTTTAGCTGGAATCCCCATAGTCATCATATATGTTCCACCAGTTAAAGTTAATCTTTATTTTAGGAAAATTAGATAAAATGCAGTTGACTAAAAGAAAAATCAAAACTTAATAGAACACAGTGTTGTTGGAAGTGTGACACCAGTTGATAGCCATTTACCCTCAAATATTGTCTTTAAAAATAATCAAATGAGATGAAAAAACAATTAAGAGTAAAAAAAGTATTTTTATGGCAGAATCTTTCAGAATACTGTTTTCGGTGTTTGCCAGCTTATACAGGGCATCATAAATTTAAAGAATAATTATAGTATGCAGAAATTTCAACAGATAGAATTTAATTAAAATCTATAAGAAGTTAAATGACTTTATGTAATGAAACATGTGGAAGATTTTGGGGAACAAGGGGAAAGGATGCTGCCTAGGAAAAAATCAGACAAGAGAGGTAAGGACCCCCAGTTGCTTTATAGTTAGAGGAGAAACTTAGGAATGAATTTAATGAGTCAAGCAATAAAAGTGGCAGGGGGGAAGTTTGTACCTTCAGACTTCTTGATGAAGATTCTCAGTCATCCATGTAGAGTTGTTTGGAGGTCGAGTCATAGCAACTGGGCTTCTTCTCTTGTTCATCTAGAAATGGTTCACTGCTTATTCAAATCTTGAATCTACATGACTGAAAAAACTACTTGGATAAGCAATGAAATATTTCTAACCAACAAAAAAAAAAAATCCAGTTGCCATGATTCAACTTCTAGATACCTTCAGACTTGCAAGATTCTGTTAATGTAGCCTTAAAATAAAGAAGAATTAGTTCATCTAGTCATGTTTCCTGCCTGGTTGACCTGGGAGGGCTGACATAACATATTAATTTCATTCAGCATTTAAATAAGAGTATCAGGATATGAAAATATATAAAAGAAATGGAAGAGGGATATCCTAGCCATCTTTTTACAGTATCAAAGGAACCTCTAGTTGGATTCACTGAGAGATAAGTAGAACTTTGGTCTACTTTGAGACTCCGATAAAGCGGACCTCATGAAGTTTCATTTCATGAAATAATTATATGTGGAATCTTGCTGTTGTTATTCAATCACTAAGTTGTGTCTGACTCTTTATGACACCATGGATCATAACACACCAGGCCTTCCTGTCCTCCACTGTCTCCTGGAGCTTGCCCAAATCAGCACCCACTGTGCTGATGCTATCTAACCATCTCATCCTTTCATCTAATCATCTGCCGTTCCTTTCTCCTTTTGCCTTGAATCCTTCCCAGCATCACTGTCTTTTCCAATTAGTCCTCTCTTCACCTTAGGTGACCAAAATATTTGAGCTTCAGATTTAATATCTGCCCCTCCAAAGAATACTCATGATTGATTTATTTTAGTATTGACTGGTTTGACCTCCTTGCAATCCAAGGGATTCTCAAGAGTCTTCTCCAGCACCACAATTTGAAAGCATAAATTATTTGATGCTCAGCCTTCCTCATGGTCCAATTCTCACAGCCATACAGTACTACTGGGAAAACCATAGCTTTGACTATGCGGACCTTTGTCGGCAAGGGAATGTCTCTGTTTTTTGATATGCTGCCTAGGCTTGCCATAGCTTTCTTCCCAAGGAGCAAGCGTCTTTTGATTTCATGGCTGCAGTCACCATCTGCAGTGATCTTGGAGCCCAAGAAGGTGAAA
>JANHZU010007167.1:4993-16564 GCA_032468055.1 Acrochordus granulatus
AAGAATGGCCCCATGTAGAGCACATTACAGTAGTCCTATTAGGAAGTGTACATAATCTAGGAATGGGTGTAACTGGCACAAAATACAAAGTTGTGCAAAGGCCCTCCTAGTGATAACTACCATTTGCTCTTCAGAAAGAAGTTATGAATCTAGGAGGACACCCAGATTTGCGCAGAGGATCTGCTTGGGGCAGTGCAACCCCATCCAGTACCAAAGATGGCATAATCCTGAAATCCAGCAGGCCCTAAAACTCAGAGCCATTTAGTCTTGCCAGGGTTAGTTCCCATCCAGACCCTCACAATCTTGATCCAGGCATTAAGATAAGACATCACAGCATCACTTAATTTGCCAGGGGCAGAGGTGTATAATTGGGTATCATCAGCATGCTGATAATACCTCATCATTTGGCAACAGGTGAATCCATCCATCAGCCTCGTATAGATGCTGGTTGAATAGAAACA
This sequence comes from Acrochordus granulatus, assembly GCA_032468055.1. Lineage (NCBI taxonomy): Eukaryota > Metazoa > Chordata > Lepidosauria > Squamata > Acrochordidae > Acrochordus > Acrochordus granulatus. The sequence goes on from JANHZU010007167.1 coordinate 5,455, forward strand.
GAGATAGCCCTGAACTCTGTAGTATCCCATACAGTAGGGCTGTGAGTGGGATCTGTCTGCATCAATCATCACCAATTGAAATTAGTGAGAACAGATTCTGTTCTCCAGATTCTGGAGAAAGGAGGTAAACCAGCACAACACTGTGCCAGCCACTCCCATCCTCTGAGCATGGTTGATGGTATCAAAAGCCACTGAGAGGTCAAGAAGAGCAAAGATGGATGTGCAACCCTGCCCTGCTCACTCCAGATATCATCTAAAAATGAGAGCAATGCTGATTATCTCAAAGAAGCTTAATTTGCTCTTTTGAAATCTAGCAATACATGGATGCTCTTAGATCAATGTAGCTGTTGGAGAAGAGATAGCAGAGGTGTAAAAAGAAGGATTAGTCTAGAATCACCATGTAGACACAAACACACAAGGTCCAGCCCTCCCTGATTTGATTAAACCTTATCTAATACCTGCAGGTGCTGAACCATTAGTTGAGAAGATTCTTGTACAGTGGAACCTCAGATTGCGAGGCTAATCCGTTCCGGAAGAACGTTCTTGGTCCAAAATGCTCTTAAACTGAAATGAAGTTTCCCATAGGAAACAATGGAAAGTCAGACAATCCGTTCTGTGCCCCCAAAAATATTCACAAAAAAAAAATTTTTCAATGGAATTTTATGTAGAAATGCTTGTCCCTAATATCTGAAACAAGTATCAATGATTAACACACGATATAAAGCAGAAATAGAACAAACTAACCAGCACTTATGGATCTGCTTCTAGGCAGATTCTGGCCTTGGCTGCTGCTAAGCCGGCTGCTGTCTGGCGCCCCCTGCTGGCTCGGAGGATCTGCTACCACCACCGCTGAAGGCAAAAGGGCCTTTTCCCTTTTCCCTCAGCAACCTCTCACAGTACAGCCCACAGACAGTAATGGAGTAAACTGCACATGGCAGCATCAGCAGAACTCTCGTGCAGTTGCTGCCTGAATGGGAAATACAGAGTGCACTGAATGATAAGGTATCACGCGAAGCTTGCTCGTCTTGTGAGCTGACGCTCGTCTAGTGGAAGAAACTTTATTAAAAAATTTTGCTAGTCTTGCGAAAATCACGACTTGCTAGCTGCTTGTCTTGCGAGGTTCCACTGTATATACTGTAGAAGGGCCCAACGGACTAAAAGCAAGTATTTCCATTACTCAAATATTCATTTTTAAGACACTGAATGTTATAAGTTTGATTGATTATATGCCATCAAGCTGCTTTTGATTCCTAGTGATACACGGATATATTTTATCCAATGACAATATGTCCGGTTTTTTCAAGTCTTCCAAAGGTGCACTCATTCTCACTGTAACAGTCCATCCACCTTAATCCTGTCTCTTTCCTTTCACCTTTTCCAGCATTAGATAATGTGTTTGAAGTAGGATAATTTGAGTCTGGTCAATTGTGCACATGAGAACTCTGGGCTGATTTGTTAAATGATCCATTGGTTTGTTTTCTTGGATGCTCTTAGTACTGTCAGGAGTCTTCTCCAATCAAAGTTCAAAGGTGTCAATATTCTTTCTATACTGCTTTAAAATTCAACTTTTGCTTCCAAAGAGTATCACAGGGAATACCACAGCTTGAATGATTTAAATTTGGGTAATTTGATTTTGGAAACACATACTAATCAGGAAAATTTGCAATACACTGCATTTGTGTGGCAGCATGCATTCATCTGTCTGCCAAGATATTGAATAATTATTTATGCTGTTTTAAATCAGTCCTCATTTTGTAGCAAGAACTGCAGTTATCATTTTCTAAGTAAGTTTCAAAAACTTCTGTATGACAATAAAGTAGTCAAGAAAATTTAAATCTCTGGCAACAAATCCTTATTAATTAAAATGTGCTTCTGGATAAATTTAATCAAATCTGATCCTGACATACTAAACATCTTGCCAGTTATAGATGCAGCACTATTTGGAAAACATCATATTTCTCACCAGGAAATTACCTGTTAACTAATAGAAAACATCTAGGTTTCTGCCCATCATCTGCTCAGAGTAATTGCTTATTTAACGCATTGGAAGAAAATAACACTTTTCCACAAAATCTCATCTTGTTAAAGTTAATGAACGCTTGTGTCTACAATTAACTAGTCTCACATTTATTTTGTTCCTGAGTTTACTAACCTAGTAAGAATGATTTTTCTCCCAGTGGATCTTCCCTTTGAATGAATTACATTTGTGAGCTTCTCTATTTAAATAAATTACATACTTTTGAAGCATTATTTCATGCAGTTTTATATAGTATAGTGAAATTCACTGTCATACTTTCTGTTTAGTTTTTATCTTAGTTGTGTTTCTTTTTTAAAGTTCTATTGAAATTCACAATTGCCTTGCTGGATCCAATCAAATTGAGTGTTCTGTTTCCAACAGTGACCAGCCAAGGCTTACAAACTTACCATTGATCACTGAGTGTTACCCTCAGTTATCAGAATGTTTTCCACCTCTAAACATGTGGGATGCATCTTAACCATTTAGATTATGCCATTGATAGATCTAACTTTCACATATATTTCTAATGTTTTTAAAACTCACCCACCAAAGTGACACCATAAATACATTATCTGTCAAATAACCTGCAGATCATTTTCACTGTTCATTTGATATCATGTGGTTTGAAAAGGCTTTGTATTTTCATAAACTTGTTGATCATATTCTTCTTCCGAGACAACCTTCACACGAAGTCTTAACTGCAAGTTCATTCACATAACTCAACTTAAGACTGAATCCATCAGGAAAGATATAGGAAATATATAGCTCACATGAACATTATGTATGGAAACTTCAGGAGAAATGTTCAGTCTGGTTTTCTCTGTTGTATATGAGGTTTTTCACAGTGGAATACTGCCAGCACTAAATACCATGAAGAACAGCAGAAAGCAGTAACTGTCTAAATAGGTGTTCAGTATGTTTTTCTCTGCAGTATTCCCATAAACTGCAACTTTGAAATAATCTCCCCAAAACATTATTTATGTTTAATGATTTCATAGTCTCTTTTCAGATAAAATTTTATAAATTTCTCAACACTGCAATATTCTTTTTTGAGGCAAGGAGCATAGAAATTCAAACAATAATGAGAACCAACATTATCTCTATGATGCTTGCTATTTAACCTTTTCCCAGTAATTTCTAGCTCTGAATTTATATTTTCACTGATGCAACTCATTGCACTATTATTTGCATTGTGCACTACAGTATGAACCTTTTTCTCTTATAAGACACATCCAATTAGGATATAATTGCTTTTTAAATATTTTGAAACAAAATAATTGTTTCAAAATCTATCACTTCACATTTTCTGCAATTCACCTGTCATATTAACTGATGCCTACTTATCACACTGGAGACTTCATGGATTTAACTACTGAAATAATCAGTATTTGTAGTATATCATATTATTCCAATTGCTTAGGGACATTATACCATTATTCCAGTTTTAATGTTATAAATGAAATAGGTTAGTTTAACAAATACACCACTATGCTACTCTTTAAAATTTATATCTGATTGAAAAGGTGCTAAATATAGCATGCTGCCCAACTTCAGCACTCTCCAAATGTAGGCTCAGCATGGCCATTAGTAAGGAACGAAGGAATGAAGACACCATATCTAGAGAGCAGTCAGTTTGAAGAAAGCCAAACAGGATGTAAACTATAGATATGCAGAAAACATATCAGATGTGGCTCTGACTGTGGATTTTTTAAATCTTTAAAGACCTGACTTTGTCTTGGTTTGCGACCTCAGGTGTATGCAGGAACCATTTCTTGGTTGATTTAGTTATTATGATTAACAGGTGTATTTACTTTTTGTATTACTTTAATTGTTTTTACATTTAAACTTTGTTCATTGCTGAAAATCACTTATGTGAGATGGGAGGCAATACAAATATGATGGATGGATGGATTAGCAGGTGGGTGGGCAGGCAGGCAGCTTTTTGAAGTAGGAAAGATCAAACAACAGACATCAAAAGAATTACTGTAATTGTACTTTATTGTTGTGGATATAATAAACATTTTGAAAGGCTGACAGAGAATTTCTGACCTCTCATATTCCAAAGAGAAACAAGGAGGGATAAACCTGAGTTTCTTACTCACCCCCTCCTGTTTCTCAGAACTGCTGTTCATGTAACCATTCTTATACTATTTCTTCATGGTCATCTCTGTATTCCTCGACATATTGTAATTAATCTTGATCTCCCCACAGTCTACATTTGGAGAGGTATCTGTAAAACCTCTATACATATAGAGCAGGCTGCCTTTACCTGTTTTTTAGTAATAACAAACCACAGTCTTTCCTTCAGATCACGCAGACATATGGAGGGTTGTTTTAGTTATTTGTTTAAGTATCAGGAGGCATGGTGGTCCCACTGCCATTTGGTTGGATGTGTGATAACAGTATCTAAACATGATAAAGTCTGCTATTTATAAATACTGTCAGATTTTAATAGACACATTATTGCCCAGTTTGATGGCATTTTTTCATAAATGTTATTAGAGACCACAATAATCTTTATTGTTCTGATGAGGCTTCTCATCACTAATGTTTGTGCAATAAAGCCATAGAAAGATAATATTGCTCATGCTACATCTAAAGCCTGATTCAAACACTGGCAAAATATTGCAGTGTTGTTATGTAAAATCATAACAGATCTTCAAGCAGAGGTTATTAAATTTAACAGTCAGCACTTAACTACCGTTAAAGAGATTTTGGTCACAGCCATTTAATTGATTAGTATTTCTGTCATCTTGCTTGAGTAGATGCTTGTTTGAAAAAAAATAAGGGGAAGCAGTGTTAAGAATCTTGATGCAGGTAAACTTAGTGAAGCTGACCAAAAGAAGCCATGATTACTCAAATTGAAAAAATGTAAATTTTTTCATTCAGATACCTAACTATATCTATATATCTATATCATACACAAACAAACACACAGGCACCTCAAAGGACAAAAAGTAGCACAATCTTGTTATGCCTTCCTGATTCCCAGATCTATCCTTTTATGGATCATTTTATTGGCCAAGCTGTACCTGCTTAGCTAAATGCTCAAATGAAAATCGACACAAAGGAAAAAAGACCTAATTAAACTGCCAATCACCATTAATAAGCTGTAGTATCTTCTGAGAAAATTAACCATTTAATATGATTTCATTATGCATGTTTGGATGTACAACCCTATGAAGAAATGTATTACTAGCACCCTGGTATTATTGTTATTGTTAAATTTCCTTTTCCTATTACCTACACATTGTAGAAAAATGCCTCAATAATTTTGTGACTGTACATCAGTCATGACAACACTATAAGCAGAGAAGAAATTAAGTCTGAAGGAATATGAAGAAAGTTGAGATTTCCTCCATCCACATACAGATTGATGAGTTTCCCTTGAGTCCTTAGGATTGGATGGCTATTAAATTTATAATAAATTTAAATAAATAAATTGCAATGAGCAATCTTCATGAGTCAATTGTGGAACTCATCTAATATATTTAGACAGCAAGGTTAACTTAACTCTTGCATGCACATGAAGTTCTGTAATGGTGATACATCTACATGCACAGGTCTACCTGCTTAGAACAAAAGAGAGAAAGCAGATGGTACAAAGTTTGTTTATGCAATGATGTAGGCCAAATTTTGGTGTCAAAAAATGTTGGTGTTTTGATCTGAAACAACATGAGATTTGGCAATCTTGCATGTATAATTTTGGAATGCTGGAAAAGGCTTCCAACAAGAACTGTATGTCTTCTAATGAGTTTTTAATAGTAATTTTATTAAAGATTATAATTACAGCAGTAAAAACTAATAAAAAAGATGGAAAAAGAAAAAGAAAAAGTAGATGGTACAGAAAAGAGAGAAAAAGAGAAATAGAAAAGAAAAATATACTAAAGAAAAAAGAAAAATATATTCAGAAGTGACTTTCCACCTTTATCACAATAAGTATAAATTTTAGTAATGCATAGATACGTTCACTGCCTTGAGTTAACTTCGTAAATGTACAGATATGTTCAAAGCTTATTTATAAAAATAATAAAGGCATGATATAAACAAATAAATATAAAAGAAGTTTCTCCCTTCAGGTATAAACAGTTGGCTAACTTAACACCATCTCTAGTACTTAAATTTTAAAAAAAATATTTCCGTATCTCATTCCTCATCAATAGTCGAATTACAAAAAACACATCATTCATTCCTTATCAGCAAAAGTGTCTTAAGAGCTATCAGAAATATTAACACACGTATTTTAATCTTAATTTAAAAAAATCGATTTTATAATGCCAGTTCATCTTTTTCTGAATAGGGTGCAGTGGCGGAGTGATTATGACCCTGGGCTTGTCAGCCTGAGTTCAAGACCCATTATTCACACCAGCTCCTGCCAGCTAGCAGTTTGAAAGCATGCAAAATGCAAGTAAATAGGTACCGCCTAAATTGGTGGGAAGGTAAACAGCATTCTGTGTACCTCAGCATATATTCATGCTGGCCAAATGACCACAGAAGGATCTATGGAGAATTTTGACTATGAAATGGAGATGAGCACCACTCCCTACAGTTGGATGCAAATGAAAGGGAAAACCTTTACCTTTTACCTAATCTCTTCCCACTTGTGAACAAATCTTTAAAGCCTCATCATACAATCTTGGTCAAGAAGAAATCCCATTAATAGCTTCCAGACACCATATCATATATATTATAATCTTATCCAACAGATTCAATTTATAACTCTTTTTGCTTTTTAAAAAAATGATTAGTCCCATCAAGTAGTGTTTTACAAGTTGATTTCTTATTTTCTCTTTGTCTACTTCCAGGAACAGCTTGAGCAATTCTTCTTTTGTCTCTTCTCAGCAAGAGAAACCCTTGATTCCATACATGCCTTTTGTAAATTTAAAGTAAAAATGCTTTCCAAATCACTTTTCTGATTATTTTTATGTGCCTTTTGATTATAAGACATCAACTGGTTTCATTTGTAAATCTATTTTGGTATCAGTTTCCATTTAACTTAAATCCATTTTTAAATTTATTTTCAGATCCACAATATCTTTTCCCATATCACTTTTATCCAGCTTTTTTAAAAACTCCAAATCTACATTCATGTCAGTTGCAGTCTCTGTTTTATCAAATAAAATTGATTGCTCTTCTTCAATATTATAAATAACTTCTGAATACATTGTTCCCAAACAGCCTTAATTTCTTCTACAGTCAAATACTGATGCTCCATTATATTAAGAGGTCTGTTCTCCTTTAAGATAATGCTTTGCTTTCTTTGAGGTCTAAATCCACTTTCAAGTCAGTCTCAGTCTTGTCAGGTAAAATTTGTTCTTCTTCAGTAACATTTTTAGATACAGTGTCTCCATATAGATAGATGACTCTATTAATATTTTTAGTTTCTTTTCTTTTTTATCCTACCTTTATTATTTTTATAAATAGCTCAAGGCAGCAAACCTATTTAATGCTCCTTTCACCACCTGTTGTCCCTTCAACAACTACCCTATGTGGCAAGTTGGACTGAGAGAGTGACTGGTCCAAAGTCACCGGCCAGCTTTCACTGGCTCCTGGTTTCTAGCCTAATGCCTTAACCACTAGATTAAACTGTCTTTATTATATTAATTTCTATTAACTTCCGATTCCATTTTTCAAAAGTATCCTTCAATATACTCAGTATTTCACTGTGTGAGTTTATGTGTCTTCACCTAAAATTAAAGTTTTAATTGCTCATTTGCTGTTTAAGATTTTAAACATTTTTTTAAATATACAGTGGAACCTTGGATTGTGAGCATCTTGGTCACGAGATTTTTGCAAAACGAGCAAAATTTGTTAATAAAATTTAATTCGGTTAACAAGCAAAAACTTGCAAGACAAGCACTGCATGATGAGCTCATGTAGGAAATCTCACAACGGAGCCAATGGTTCTTCTCTGTCACTGAGTAAAAAGCAGAAATTAAGTGAAAGTCGTTCAAGAGAAAGAACTCTCGAGACTCAGATTCCAGATTTTTCTTCCAAGCAATCTGGAATCTCCTCCCTCTCATCAGCTAGGACTCTTCTCAAAGCATAGGAAGACTGACCCTCCATCTTCCCTGTCTCTCTCTCTCTCTCACAAACACACACACCCCTCCTCACACACCAGCCAGGACTCTTCTCAAAGCATAAGAAGACTGACCCTCCATCTTCCCTGTCATTCACATAGACACACAGCCCTCCCCCTCCTGCCCATCTCTTCAAGTGTAGGAAGATTGACCCTCCATCTTCCCTGTCACTCTCTCTCTCACACACATACACCCTCCTCGCACGCCACCATCCAGCCCATCCCCCTCCTGCCATCTCTTCTCCCCTCTTATAGCATGGAGGCAGGTGATAATAAGAAACATTTCCAAACTACCCAAAAAAGACCCCCAGAAAGGCATTGCCAAGGGAATGAAAAAGGCCCTTTTGCTTCAAGCGGCGGCAGCAGCAGGTCATCCTGATCCAACAGAGCTGCCCAGACAGTGCCGGCCAAGCAGCAGCCAATGGCCAGAATCTGCCTCAGAGCAGATCCATAAGTGCTAGTTAATTTGTTTTGATTTTATATTATGTATTAATCATTGTTACTTGTTTCAGATATTAGGAACAATAATTTTTCAATAAATTCCATTGAAAATTATTTTTTATGAATATTTTTGGGGGTGTGGAATAGATCATCTGGCTTTACATTCGGATCATCCGACTTCACATTGTTTCCTATGGAAAATCTTGCTTCGGATTAAGGGCATTCTTCTGGAACAAATTATGCTCACAATTCGAGGTTCCACTGAAGTTAAAATTTTATTTTGCTAAGGATTGAAGAAAACTCACCCAGAGTTGTCAAATGTGTTGATCCAAGGGTTTCTAGTAGCTAACAAACAGTTAACAAGAAATTATTTTTCAAAAAAAAGTATACAAACTTCGATTCTTTCAGAGGTGCCTATCTGTTTAAGCAAAATGATTATTCCTTCATCTCAGGGTAGCTCTAATCGTATCTTGTAGTTTCATAAGGAGCCGCTGCCTGGAGTACTTGTGGATAATCAGAAGTCCTCTCCTTGTCCACAGAGGTTTCGAAGACCCAATCTACTTGCTGGCTTTATTCAGTCAGCCATTTCTTCATTTGGAAGTGCCCTCCAATAAGTTTTGTGTACCAGTTAATTACATCTGCTCATTCTAGCTGCTTTGTGTCTTTTTTTTAAACTGGCAAATAGGTTAGACTTATTTATCTCTGGGAATCTATGTACTCACACTGTCATCTCAATGCTATTGTACCACTTGGGAGGTAAAAACTTTTGGAGATAGATTTGAACCCTGTTGTTCAGTTGCACAGTTGTGTCAAACTCCTTGCAACCCCATGGACTGCAGCACGCCAGGCCTTTCTGGCCTGCACTGCACTGCCTCCCAGAGTCCACCACGCCCATCACACTGACAATGCTAACTAAACAACTCATCCTCTGCCATCCCTTTATCCTTTTGCCTTCATTCTTTTCCAGCATCACAGTCTTTTCTAATGAGTCCTCTCTTTGCTTTATGTGGCCAAAGTACTTGAGCTTCAGCTTTGGTATCTGTCCCTCCACTGAGCAATCAATGTTGATTTCCTGTCGGACTGACTGGTTTCATCTCCTTGAAGTCCAAGGGACCCTCAGTACTCTTCTCCAGCACCACAATTTGAAGGGATCAGTTCTTCAATGCTCAGCATTCTTTATGGTCCAACTCTCACAGCCACACATTACTACTGAGAAAATCATAGCTTTGACTATACGGACCTTTGTGGGCAAGGTGATGTCTCTGCTTTTTACTATACTGTCTAGGTTTGCCATTCCTTTTCTCCCAAGGAGAAAACGTCTTTTTCATAGCTGCAGTCACCATTTGCAGTGATCTTGGAACCCAAGAAGATAAAATCTGTCACTACTTCCATTTCTTTCCCTTCTATTTACTAGAACATGATGGGACTGGTTGCAATGATCTTAGTTTTTTTAACATTAAGTTTTAAACCAACTTTTGCACTCTCCTTTTTCACTCTCATCAAGAGGCTCTTTAGTTCCTCTTCACTTTCTGCCATGAGAGTACTATCGTCTGCATATCTGAGGTTGTTTATATTTCTTCCGGCAATAGTAATTCCAGCTGGTAATTCATGCAGCCTGGCATTTTGTATGTTGTACTCTGCATGTAAGTTAAATAAGCAGGGTGACAATATACAGCCTTGTCGTACTCCTTTCCTAATTTTGAAGTAATCTGTTGTTCCATGTCCAGTTGTAACTGTTGATTCTTGACCACCATACAAGTTTCTCAGGAGAGGGACAAGATGCTTTGGTACTCCCATCTCTTTTAGAATTTGCCACAGTTGGTTGTGATCCACATAATCAAAAACTTTAGTATAGTTAATGAAGCAGAAGTAGATGTTTTTCTGGAACTCCCCTGCTTTCTCCATGATCCAGTGAATGTTGGTAAGTTAATCACTAGTTCCTCTGCCTCTTTGAAACCCAGCTTGTGATCCTGGCATTTCTTGGTTCACATACTACTGAAGCCTAGCTTGCAGTATTTTGAGCATAACTTTCTAGTGTGTGAAATGAGCGCAATTGTACAGTAGTTTGAACATTCTTTGGCATTTCCCTTCTTTGGGATTGGAATGTAAACCGATTTTTTTCAAAACTGTAGCAACTGTTGAGTTTTCCAAATTTGCTAGTATATTGAGTGCAGCACTTTCACAGCATTATCTTTTATAATTTTAAATAATTCAACTGGAATATCATTACCTCTTGTAGTTTGTTGTTAGTAATATTTCCTAAGGCCCACTTGACTTTTATTCCATGATGTCTGGCTCAAAGTCAGTGACCACGCCATCATGGTTATTAAGGACATTTAGATCTTTCCTGTATAGGTCTTCTGTATATTCTTACCATCTCTTCTGCTTCTGTTTGGTCCCTGCTATTTTTATCCTTTATCATGCTCATCTTTGCATGAAATTTTCCCGTGATATCTCCAATTTTCTTGAAGAGATCTCTAGTTTTTCTCAGTCTTTTTTCCTCTATTTGTTTGCACTGTTCATTTAAGAAGGCCTTCTTATCTCTCCTTGCTATTCTCTAGACATCTGCATTC
>JANHZU010007167.1:16664-27962 GCA_032468055.1 Acrochordus granulatus
CAGGCCTCTCTCATCTTTTTAAGTGGGAGAACTTGCACAATTGGCAGCTGACTAAATACTTTTTTGCCCCACTGTATGTATATGTGGTGTGTTTATTACAAATTTTATAGATTATAAAAATAACAAGAGGTTAATAGATAGTATTTTTTAAAAAAGGAAGAAATAAAATTAAATGTTGAGAGTTGCAAGAAATTTTATGAAACAATATTTGCTGGCTTATCCTCATGACAGAAAGTAAAATCTGGCTATATTGTGGGATAGGGTAATCTTATGATGAGGTTAAAAAGTAAGAGGCAGGAAATGTCTCAGTAATCCTCACTCTAGGAAGTTCCTTTATGAGAGGCCAAATTAACACATCATGAAAGCTTGAATATAAATTCAACAGGATGCAATAGGACATGCTACACCTCTTCTGTATTATGGAAGTCATAGGGCAAAGTTTTTCATGGAAGTGATTTTTTTGGTGTTTTCATCAATGACTGCTAAAGAATGTACACCGAATTGATCCAGAGCAAATGATCTATAATAACTATAATTTACTAAGGATTAGCAACAATCCTTAGATTGGTATTTAAAAGACATTCTCCAAGATATATGTTGCCTTGGTGCTCAGCTAATATCTTACTGCCATCCTGTGCCAAGGAGCCTCTCCTTCAGTGATCTTTTTGCCTAATAGTATTGCATTCAGAGACACCAGTTATATATATATATGAATAACATCTGAACTGGCCATGGAAAATCTCTGCATAACTTTAATGTTAAAGTAAAATATACAGCTGAAAACAAAAATCTAAATCCCAATTATCTTGCAATATAATGAAAGGGTTTGGTTGACAACTGTCAAAATTATATGTAAGATATGTGCAGTGCATTATCTACAGCTCTATTTCTACATTTTCTTTTGTGTAGTATAAGAACATACTCTGATATCTGGACTAGAGTTTCTGTATGGTGAGAAAAGTAAGCCTTTTTCCCTTAATTCCTTGTTTTTGTTTTCTTTTAAAACATGTATTGTAGTCTCTTTTAAATAGGTAGGCCTAGTTTTTAAAAAGCTTTATACCCATGCCAAAATGTTGCTCTCTGGATATCAGACTACAACTTTCAAAATCCCTACTTAACACTCATGCTGACTGGGAATTATGGGAATTGAAATCCCAATGTATCTGGAGATGCCAAATTATAGAACACTGACTAATTTGTAATGACTGCTTTGATTCTTTTCCTAATTTGTATTATTTATTTTGTTTAGTGTTCTTTTGACAAATTACCACAAACATAAAAATTCAGATAAGCTTTCATTAGAGGAAAGAAAATGCATACCTAACTCTCATGACTACTTTAGAAATTGCTAGACAAAGAAACAATTTTAAACCATGTTTCAATGAGCTGCCATGTGACATCCTGAAACTTAATTGCCCCCCATCTTTAATGTCATCAAATGAAGCTAAACTGTAGCAAAATCTTTTCATTGGTTTTATAACATTCAAAACATATTATTGGCAGACAGGAGATACATAGATGGTTGTACCTTATTGGATAAATCTGTAGACTAATTTGCACTGGGCTGGAGAAGTAAAGAATAGATCACTTTTGTTACAAATCTCAAGCCCGTGCATCCAGCATGGCACAGAATCTCATTGAAAGATACTGCAAGAAGTTCAATACTTTGAAAGGCTAGATAAAGAATGGAGAAGGAGACCCTAAATTGATATGCCTGTGCATGCAAGCAGAAAGAATATATCAAGAATATACTACTATACTATATATAGTACCATCTTAATTTAAAACTACTCTGGAAGTCATTTGCTTCTAAAAGGCATTTTATAAAAAGTTGAGAGAAAAAACATGGCACTATGTTGGAATATGTCACCTGAATCACTGCTTCAATTTGTTCTGCTTTTAATTCCCTTAAAAAACTTCCTTACAGATAAATCTTGAAAGTCAAATAAGCTAATTAAGATCATCTCATGAAATATATTGCACTGAGAAGTTAACAAGTAGCTGGGTCAGCTTATAGCAGTGGAGTTTAAAGTTTTGAAAGCTTTCGTTTTGGATCTACCCTCAGGAATTACATTTTATGCTCTTTTCTTGTATTGGATAATACATAAATGCTGATGATTCCCTTGCCTTTTTATCTTCTATTATACTTGCAAAATTAAAGGAAATCAAATAAAACCTTTAAAAGTAATACAAACATTCTGACAATTGTACCATTAAAATAAAGTGCAAGATTTGGTTTTCTTTAGCAGAGATTGAAAATTTTTGGGAGGGGAAGAAACTATCGGCAACTATATTTCTCCCAAAACTTGCCTTTGAGTATCTTGCATATTTCTTGAATAGCCTCCTAATTTCTGCCACTCCTATGATTTACAGAACAATTGTACTTAAGGATGCATGAGAATTAAATATTTGTGAAATCTCATATAAACGGATCTAATCCATGGTTCTATAGAACAGTTTGAAACATTTTTTCTCCAATAAAAATAATGTTCATAAAATAGAATCAAAAGCACTTAGTATCGCAAATTGTGAAAAAATATTATTTTTAAACATTATAATCATGTTTAAAAACCTCTGTTTAATAAACAAGGTAAAACATGAATTAAACTCACAGAAATATTAAAAAAACTATATTCATGGAACTCAAAAATAAATCCCTGAGTTTGTTGGGATACAACTGTGCTGCTTTAGTCATCTTAATCTCAATTTATTTTCTTCCTTTCTCCTAAAAGAAGGCAGCACTCCAACAAATAATGTATTTTATAATTGAAGCCCAAATGTTACATTTTATAAACTGAGCAATCACACTTAGGATTTAACAGGTACATTTCCTAAAATTCTGTGTTAGGTTTTCCCAGCTTTATGTTTTCCAGATATTTGGACTAAAACTCCTAAAATTCTCTGCCAACTGCCAATTCAGCATATTGGGAATCACAGTGCATCATATGTGGCTAAGGCTGCCCTGGGCCATCTTGCCAAAGTCTTGTTTTGACTCTGCTTCTGCTTTTTTGTTCCATCTCCTCATAGCATAAGGATATGTGTGAATAATGTGCTTCATAGCACTTTGCTACAGGATTTAAAACACAATTAGCTCTGGGTGCTGGGATGCAGGCTATACTTTATAAGGAATTTCATGTTCATCTCTCCCAAATGTTTGTCAGTGTATATATAAATGAGGAAGAGTTATCTCCAAGACCAGATTGAAATACTGTGTTTTATTTAACTTCCTGTCACGTTCTTAAAATGTGTCCCATAAAGAAGCTAAAAGGAACGCAGATTACTGCAAAATAGGAATGTAGATTAATGCTCATTATCTTCACGATCACAGAGTTTCTGCAATCAACTTTTGTTTTCAGTGGAGAGGATGCTAAGTGAGTGATAAAGAAAATATCAACCTTGTTTCAAACACTTGAAAAAGGATAGGCTTAATGCTTTTCCTGAGAACTAAAGAAAAAAAATCAGCATGGTAGGTATATACCTGTGGCTGTTTGGATATTTTTACAAAGCAAAATATTTTACTGCATAAATATTGCTTTTGGCAAGAGAAAATAAGACCGCCCCCCCGTGTATCTGGTATGTCACTCTTGCCATCTTTTATTGATTTTCTTGTAATTTATTTGATTGCTGTAAGCCACTCAAAGTCACTGCATATCAGGAAGCATAGCAGTTTATTAAATTATTATTATTATGTGAGATATTAGATGGAGATTAAAGCCAGTGGTTTCATAGTAAAATCTTAGTAATATGGTTAACTAATTAAACCAGTGTTTTAGAACTGACTGTATGTATGAAGAAATAATGGAGATGGGTTCTGGACAAAAAAAAGGCAGATTGAAGATGGCGCCACAAAAAGTGCAGCCAACAATTGCAGTGGAACAAAGAGCCAGTCAGTAGATTGACTCTTCTTCCCCAGATAAGCGGAGAACTTGAGATTGCCCATAAGTGTTCAGACAGTTGCTCCTCATGAGGAGACTGCAAGACTCTTTGCAGCTCTAGGAGACAAAGCAATAACCATTCTGGTGCCTTAGAAAGGACAATTAAGTTAACAAGTTCCTCTACCCAAGTCGTTAAAGGCCATGAAGAAAAGAGAAGTGCAGAAAAGGAGATCACAGCAAGAGAAATTAGCATTTTGGTAATGCATTTCAAGAAAAGAAGCCCAACAGCAGATCATTTTCTGAAAAGTTCAGACTTAAGAGTCAAACTTGAAGTCAGTGTGAAGCCAACAGTGTGACTATGTAATGAAATAATAATATCATCATTTGATATACTGATCATTTATGTAAATTAGATTGCTTGTGCAATATACATACTGTTATTTGCACCCTCCTTCAATTCCCATGAACTTCCATGATTCCTGGGTCAAAAATTACTTCAATCTCAATTAACAATCACTATTTTTTTATAATAGTAAAAATTATTCTGTAACTAAAATATATTATGTCTGTACTGTACAACTTACCACCTTTGTAAAATATCTGTAAAGATATTTCTTTTCAGAAGAAGTAGCCTTTTGTTTCTATCCTAGGCTCAATCCAGTGACTTACAGAACTTAGACATGTAAGATTATTTTAACCAATCATTTGTTTGTGTGAAAATAAGCACAATTTTGTTAAAAAAAATGAAAGGAAAAATGATATGGATAATAGTGCCATGCCTAAAATAACACATATATTTATTTCACCTGCCATTCTCTTAGTGGTAATTTGGTACCCATATTCTTATCTTCAGTGTTCCAAATTCTGCTTTGCATCATTGGTTGTGATATGTGTTGCAAGATATGGTATCATGTAAAATGCAATTATATCTTATAATTATAAACATATGAACTTTGAATCTACATTTAGTATTAAATTACTATGCCTTATTATTATTAATTAAATCAAGAAGTATATCATCATAATGGTTCAATGTTTGAGTACTAAATACACAAAGCTTCCCTTGCTGGATGTGGGACATCTATCACTGTGTCTATCTAGATTCTTTCCTCAATCCATTTAACAATTTTTTTCAATAATACAAACAGCAGAAATTGGGAGGTACTCATTGTCATTTATTCCCTCCTCTCAATTCCCAAGAACTTGTATGTTCTCAGTTGCAAAAACTGCTTCAGTCTCAATTAGCTATCACTCATTATTTTATAGTAGCAAACTTACTCTGTCACTGAATAATTCCTATTCACTCTCATTACTTCCTGCTAGTATGCCTAGTAATCAAAGATGATGTAGGTGTAGAGATTAAAGAAGATGACCTGGTAGAGATATAAAAGCTTTGTTGCCTAGGTAAAGGGGCTAAAACTTGCTTACTTATTTGATTTATAAAGCCACCCAACTCAAACAATTAGGTGTGACTCTGCATGGCATTCAAACAGTTGGATGTGGCATCCACTATAAAAAACAAACAACAAATAAAAACGAAAAAAACCTGCCATGTAACAATAAATATAAATATAAAATGGCAAGCAGCACATAACAAACAACCAAAGGGAGACTTTCACTTAACAATGTCTGCTGGAAGAGTCAGGTTTTAATGGCTTTCCTAATTTTTTATTCAAGATGTTGGAAGTGGCTGAGACAAAGATCTGACTAATTCACTGAACTAAGGAAGGAGAGGTTCAGTGCAATCAGATTTGCAGAATTGGTTCATTGTAACTAATGTCAATAAAAACAGATTTTGCCCTTCTGTGGAGTTGATTTCCTGGTCTGGTCTTCCTCATGGGCCTCACATCCTTATTATAAAAGCTCCAGTTTCTCTAATCTCTACTCTTAGTGACTCTGTTTCTATTATAATGCTCAAAGTGGATGATCATGAGTTAGAATTAGATAAACATTTCACTTTGTACTTTGTTGTGAACTATGACAAATACAAGTCAATTAAAATAATCTGATTTTTCTATGTGTTTGTTTGTAGGCCTGATTCTCTATTTCTTTTATCCCGCTACAATATACATCTGTTATATTTTGTAAAAAGGAAAGAATTTCTTATGAATGTAGTATATATAATGTTGACTAGTGATTGTCACATTGAGTTCTCATTTCCTGAAACTTTCCATATCATTTTCTGTCTTTGAGATTGAATGGATCAGTAAAGAGCAATATTCATTCAAGCTGTAGGATCTCCATAAAACTGAATACACTACAACATCTAATACTTTATAACATCTAATCATGAATTGTCTGTAATCATTTCATTCACTCTAGGGAAAATATGATTCAATTAGTTAAACATGTTTTTCAATATCTGGACATAATTAACTTTCATTAATATCATTATTAATAATATCAGTATTGTAGAATTCATTTACTGTCGCTGAATATTTAAAGATGTGAGAACTTAAATTAAAACTCCATCATATGCATTTCAATTGTACCAAACCTGAGTGCAGGATAGCCACTGCTCCTCAAATCTGCAACATTCTTTTCTGACACCAATTAAACTACTGTGGAAAAGATAGTTACCTATAGAATATTAAACACCATTGTAAAAATTTCATTCTTCCAGGCTTCCTGCTTATTCCGAAGAACACATTTGTGTGGCAATATTCTGGAGACGCTTACAAAATTATAACATATATAATTGTTTGCATCTCTGATAACAGTTGCTGAATCCTGATGGTATAGTTATTTGTAGGATAAGAAACACTCAAAAATATAATCCTTTAAAAGGGCTCAAAGTTTTTTTAAACTAAAGAAACTTCCAACATCCTCTCCCAAAACAAGAAAACTTAGAAACTCCTGCTACCATTTGCATCATCACTCTGACAACATCAATCTCTCTCTACACCAGCATCAAAACAATGCAGCACATCTGTTCTAAATCATTAACAACACTGTCTGTATTAATGTATTTTTAAAGGACAGATGGGGTGCGTTTAGGTCTAAACTAGTCCATCAATTGAACTTGAAATCTGTAAAAATTAGAAAACTGTAATAGAAAATTGTAAAAATATAAAAATATGAACTAAAAAAGTCACAGTGAGACAATAGTTTCACTAATAATATTTTCAGAGGCAACAATAAATATAAACAAAATATTTATAAAACACAAATTCTAAAGTAATATGGAAAAACCCCATATTGCTCATACAGTAGAACTGAGAATTGCCAATCTGTTTTTGGTTCTAGGAATAATTCTGCATAGAAACACAATTTCTTCCATTGTAAGTGAAACACTATTTTCTGACATGCCTCTGGTTGTCTTTTATCATATGCTGTTAAAATACTGGAAGGCAGACTAATAATTCAATAAATAGAAAAAATCTATATTTAAGCCATTATGGAAGCTGCAAATGTTAAGATTTGTGTATATAATCAGCATGATTTCTGTCTTTGTATATTTCACAAAGTAAAATTGAAAGTAATGTTGTCTTTGCTTAGTTTTTTTCTTATTATTCTTCTATAACATCTTAGCTGTGGAGTACAACTAACAGAAAATGATAAGAAACTGACACATTTCATATTGTATAATGATGAAGATAACTATAATGATGAAACACAAACTGTTAAAAATTAAGTTATGAATTAGGATAGAATATAATGCGTTTGGAGATGGAGAGGCTGACATTTGATCTTTGAGAAGGTTGCCAGAAGCTTCCCTTGAAAATGTAGGCTGAGCCCAGAAAATACAGGTAACATAGGGTAATGAAGTGTCTGTAGTAGTTGGGTAATGAAGTGTCTGCAAGAAAACAACTCAAGCTCAGAGAGCTCCAAGGACCCCACAAGCGCAGTATTTTATTTATATATTTATTTATATTCCACCTTTATCATTATTTTTTATAAATAACTCAAGATGGCACACATACATAATACTTAGGAACTTGACCAGACTCAAGGATTTAGAGACCATGTGCAGCTTTGAAGCTGAGCATGTTATACTAAGAATTAAAACGCAAAAGCAGTAGTGACATAATTTTTTCCTAAAACCCCAAAGAATAGCAAACATGTCCAGTCAGTTATTTTAAAATGTGGTACTTTAAAAATATTCATAAGTGAATATTTCTTAAGCAAAAACAAGTAAATAATTATATAAAATACCTTATATGAATGGCATCAACCGTATTTTCTAATCACAAGGAAAATTCAAGTGATGGGTAGATCAAGATTCTTCAATGGTCAGGTTCTTTACCTGATTTAAAAAAAGAAATAAAACTTCCTTACATGATTCATGTAAATACTCATATTAATATTTGTTCTCAATCAGTTAATTTAAAAGAAATAAAAATCAAATAGCAATATTTTATTTTCAAGATCCTTAAGACAGCAATTCTCATAAAGGAAAACAGGACTGCCAAAAATAACTCTGTCAAAGGGTTGGTAAAGATAATTCTACAGATAAAATATCCTACCTTACTTTCATTTTTGCCTAGTAGCCCTTATGCAACTCCCCCCCACTTTTTCTCTGCTGGAGAAGTTTTAATGAAATAGTTTAATTTCTGTTCTGATATATTGGCCTGTTGAAGTTCATTTGGGATTGGAAGATTTGTGAGTTAAGTTTTGAAGGGATGATACTTGTATGAATCATGCACTGGGTGTTGCAGAAATAGCAGAAGAATGACTGGGATACTTACTTCTTCTTTTGAATATTTCCATATCCCAAGAGTTTCTGATTACCTTAATAGCTCTCCCCAAAATGTGGTGGTATTATAATACCAGGCTAATATTAATTCTCCTCTCAGCTTTTAACTCTCCTTTTAATATTTAACTGTCTTTTGCCATCCTAGATTTTAACTGTAACTCCAACATCCATTTAAGACTCATGACTGTAGGAATTTATCTCCTACTTAAGGCACCCTACCCTGTCTGTTGAAAGATCACCATTTATTTTATTTTCATTTCAGTGCTTTAATCTTTATATCCTTGCAGTATTCTGTACTGTGCTATGACTATTTATCCTCTATGTTTTTATCTTTATTGCTTTATGTTTAACTTCTTCTCTATGCTTTCATTATATTTGTATAGTTTTGAGAATTATGCTTATGAGCAGTGTAGTGCTTAATTGATCAATGTACTGGCAAACGTAATGGCTCAACAATGCCTCAGTATAAGTATTCCATACTTGTAACATTTTTATTTTTTAGTTAACAAAGGTTCAGTTTAAGTGTCAAAACATATTATTGATCTCAAAACAATTAGTACAATTATACTTTAAATTCCAAATTTAATCAAATCTATGACTGAACCCTTTCTAAAGCAGCTTTTTGCATTTACCTGTTATCTCGTGAAATAACTTATAGGAGGAATCTTGCCCCACATCCATTAATAAATAATAGGTTTCTTTGTGTGTAAAATGCAATCTATCATTTTATGTATCCTAACTCTTAAGTACTCTGGCAGAAATAAATTCTAACCTACTGGGCAAAAAATATCTAATTTAGAGAAATGCAAAGAAGGCTAAATTAGCAAATGTATGAATACAAAATGATATATAAGACCATCAACAAAATGTTTCTAATAATAAAAATCAGTACCTTGAAGATTACCAATGTTTCATTTATTGTAGGTATTTTTTATTTTTAAAATAAAATATTGCATTACAGTTTCACTCTCACATCCAAACTATATATTACAAGCATCATATTTTTGTTTTATTTTTAAATAAAGTTAAAACTATAAAAGTAACCTCCACTCACAAAAAAAATTTTTTTGTGTACCTGAAACAACTGGGATAAAAAGTATATGAAGATTCAAAACAGGGATTTGATTAGAAAAATATTCAATTCAATCATCCTTTCAAATGAAATCTTTGGATTATTATCAGACATAGAATCAAATTTTCTTTGAATCATTGCAGAGAGATTCAAAGATGATTTGGTGATTTGACTTTCTGATTTGAAAATTCCCAACATTTTTGCAGCTATTTTACACTTTAGTGGATAGGATATGATTCTTGACATGAATAGCCAAGAAGTTTTCTTATTTCCAGAAATTTTTCTATCAAGAGTGCTTGGGAGATTGCCTGCTTCATATATATACCAAATCTAATTGAAGAGTGAGATAGAAACAAAAGGGAACCAAAGCAAAAACAAGAATCACATTTATTCTGCCATTCTTATTTGTATGTTTATTATATTTATTTGGCACCCAACTTGCTATAGGTGACTCTTGGCAGCTCACAATAAAATACCTGTATGAGACAATACAAACAATAAATAAAGCAAGAGTAAAAAAAACAGATAAAAGAAAAAAATGCTCTTGCTAAACTCTTAGCTTTAATCTTTCTGTAACTTCCATATTTAGCTAAAGGATGCCTCACCAAACACAGTTGGTTTGTCTGCCATGATTTATAAACCATAATGTATTATATGATTCAGAATATTGGAGGTGCGGTGGCGTAGCGGGTTAAGTACACCAGTTGTGCTGACCAGAAATGGCCGGCACTCTGGTTAGATCCACAGCTCTGCATGACGGGGTGAGCTCCCTTCACTTAGCCTCAGCTTCTGCCCACCCAGCAGTTCGAAAGCACATAAAAACTGGCAATTAGATAAATCGGGTACCACTTCAGTAGGAGCTAGCTGGCTATTGTGGGAAGCAGGTGAGTCAAGCAGCGAGTCGAAAGCGGATTACCCTCCTGCTCCACCCTGAGCAGGAACTGCGGAGATGCCGGGATGCAACATCGCCAGCCAGCAGGGGGGGGTGGAGTTAGTCACACAATGTATAATAGCTAATCTATGTAAGCCGCCAAGAGTCTTCAGAAATTGGCAGCATAGAAATGTGTAAAATAAATAAATAAATGATACAAACTTAGCCAACTGTGTTAATTAAATAATAATTTTCTTATTACACATCCTTTTTGCACTTTCCAAATTAACATGGGAAAGCAGAGCTGGAATGGGTAGAGTGTATATCTTCCTTACAGATTATCTTTTCACTTACAGAGAAAATGACAAAAAGGAAAATAAATGGCAACAATATGAACTTTAAGAATAACAGGAAATAATAACTGGGAAAGGATAAAGCATGTGCTTTCTATTTTTTCACAGAAATGCATAATATGTCCTCATTGGTTTTGGTATATATGTATGTAAGTATTTTATTTGTATAACTCACCTTTTCACAATAGCTACTTTGGGCAGCTTATATTTCATAGGTATGTTCCTTGGCATCAGAATGTTCAACCAGATATGAGATAGATGGAACTAAATTATTCATGTTTTTATTTAATTGCCATGTATTGATTTTCTGGCCCCCAGTGAGGCACCACCTTGCTGTGGTTGGTGGGTTTGTGCGCTCTAATGAAGATGAGAGCTCTGCCAGAGGTTCAACCATACTGGACAGGTCTCATCAGAGGAGCCAGACGAAGAGT
>JANHZU010007167.1:28062-38373 GCA_032468055.1 Acrochordus granulatus
CTGAATGGGAAATACAGAGCGCGCTTACTGATGATGCGCAAGGTTTGGCACGAAGTTTCCTCGTCTCGTGAGTCACGTGCTTGTCTAGTGGAATATCTTTTTATTAAATTTTTTGCTCGTCCTGCGAGTTTCTCGTCTTGCGAGTTTCTCGTCTTGTGAGTTACCACTGTATCTCCTAAAATAAGTCAAAAAAAAAGTCAAGTCTATGGGTTTTTTCCCATCAAGATGATGCTTTGTATCAGCTGTTCCCAATCCTTTCCATTATATTGACCACTTCACAATAAAATTTTGCTTAATTTTTATAAGGTATTTTAAATGTGTTTTCTCTTGTACAACAGCATCAACTAAATTTTGGATTCTAGCATTCTAACTAAAAAGGTAAATGTTACCCTGCCAGTCATGACTGACTCTAGGGTGAGCTGCTCATCCCTGTTTCCAAGCTGAAGAGCCAGTGTTCATCTGAGGCCATTTCCATAGTCATGTGGCCAGCATGACTAGAAGCCAAAGGCGCATGGACACTGTTACCTTCCCAACTGGAAGAGGCGGTAACTATTTATCTACTTGCATTTGCATGCTTTTGAACCGCTAGATTGGTGGAAGCTAAGGCAGATATTAGAACTCACCCTGCTGCATGGCAACATCAGATCTTGAACTCAGACTGCTGACCTTCCAGCCAGCAAGCCGAGCTCTTAACCGCTTGCGCCACCATGCCTCAGCATTCTAACTGCAAAATGTGTAAATACCATTGTTTCAAAAATCATAAGAAACAGCATGGATACACAGTTTGGTGCACTGCCATATTACATAGATTCTATTCTATTATATTTGTGGACCAATTACTTTGGTTATCATCAAATAGTATTGCCCAACCTGGTACACCAATAGACAACCTACAGTAGTTTTGCAAACTATTCCACAATCTACAAGTTAGTCACAACAGATTTTTGTGAATACATAAAATCATTTTCAGATTTCTTATGAACATTTCCAAGGTATCTTTCCGACCTACAATCCTTAGATTGAAATTGCCGTGGGCAAAATCTGGGATGAGACCAAATAATACTTTGCACATTCTAAAAACTATTCATATCCATTCAGTAAGAAATTTGATATATTTTTTTAAAGAGGACAAGATAAAAAAGGAATTGAAAGGAAGGCAAAAATTAAAGAATTCTTGTAAAGACATGAAATTATAAACCAAAGAACAATTACCAATTATCAGTGCCAGCTGATACATCTTTAAAAAGTATAAAGAACTCTACAATAGATCCGTGGCAATACAGAAAATACAGCTTCACTAAGTCTTCTATCTCATGGATTTTCGTGCCAAAAACACTGCATACATCTTTAAGCAGATATCGTTCATGAATTATCTGAGCTAGTTAACAAGCCTTGGGGTTATATTAAAGTCTTCTCTTAATTCTACAATCTTTTGTTTATTCAAAGGTAAGTTATGTTTCAAAATAACTGTATGTTTATCATGTATCCTAAATTAGTTACCTGGAAAAAGTTCCACTTAACTCAACTGCAAAAAGTAAATCAATATTCAAATTATCACATTTACTTTGTTTACCAATATTGAAGAATGGCATTGCCATGAAGGTTATGGAATATTATCTTATGTTTTGATGATGACATCAAAGGACCTTAATTATCTCTCTTGTATTTTTTTCCAAACCTTGTGACTCAGCATTTAGATTAAATTGCAGTTCAAAAACAAAGTATCCATATTATAAATATTGTATTCTGTTCTACACAAAACAGTTGCTGAAAACATTTTTGCATTGTACAAAATGTATGTTTGTATTCTGAAAAGGTAATGGAGAAAACAGTTTGTATCATCTCAAATAAACAGGATCATGATAAATTTGTTTTCTGAAGTAGTAATGATAATAATTTATTCAATTAGTTTTCAATATTAAATAGCATATTTTTATACTAAGCACTCTCAACATAATTGTCTTACGTTATGAGAAAGAGTTTGGTCTAATGGTTAAGATAACAGCCTAGAGTTAGGAAGTTGTGAGTTTTAGTCCCGCTTTATCCATGAAAGCCAGCTATGTGACCTCGGCCAGTCATTCTCCCTCAGCCCAACTCACTTCACAGGGTTGCTACTGTGTCAAAAATAGGAAGGTGTGTTAAATATCTTCATCAACTTGAGTAGTTTATAAAATAATTAAGGCAGAGTGAAAATAAATAAATAATATGAATAATTGGGGATTTTATGGTGGTGCATGTTTTAACTAAACCAGTTTCATATAGCAATGTTTTAGACATGAGATCTTATTTCTATAGGCCTTCATCTTTATTAAAACAGATTCACTTTGTAAATCTTATATTTGTCTTTTAAATATCATTGCTCAAATTAATTAGGCCCACATTCTATATCCCATTTTAAATTATTATACATATTTTATACAAAGTTTTTTTTAATTATCTGTATATCTTCTTAGCATTCCCAAAATGTTACAATCCAGATTTTGTTAAAATATACTAATACATACTGCTTCTACAAACACTTGTTATAAATTTATTTTGCCAGAGGGAATACAGCAGGCATTTCCTTAGGCATTCCAGAAAATTTATTGCTATCTGCAAATGTTGAAGTATATGAAATGAAATTCACAGGTCAATTTGAAGACAAACTTGATCTGGGTTGCAAAAATCTAGATGACTGTTAGATGGCAGCAAAGAATGCTAAGCCTTCCCTGTTACCTAGTTTACTTTGCTACTAACTGTCTGGAGTTTTGAAGCACAGATATGTAGGCTTATTCAACGTAGAGTAAGCATAAACAATTTCAGGGTTACTGCTGATGTCTCAGCAAAACCATTGATAAACATGCACCCTGACATTTGTTAGCAAAAATTTATCTCCAAATAGACTCTCATTTATGGTCTCCTAAAACATAAATATCATGCTTAAACTGCACTTGTAATCTTCATCTTCTGAGAAATATCTGAAAAAGAACAAAAACCATAAAATATGCTCATGTAAGCTCCAGACATTGTTAAAAACAAAACTTTGCACTTTCATTACACTGAAATAAAATAAAGGCAAACAAGCTGCAATTTTAAGGGACACATTCTGATATTTCTTGTTTCCCCACTGGTAATGAACCTCAATTAAAAATGTAAAAATCCAGATGTGACTGTTGACAAACTAGAATACCAGGATAATGTATTTTAGCAGATAAAATACAGTTTTAACTTCTCTAAAGCTTTTTATTGATCTTTATTTTATTTATTAAATTTATATTGCTGCCAAAATCCAAAGACTCTCTTGCCAGTTCTTGAAATATTACATTGAACAAAACACAGCATTCTATGCCAGAAAGTGTTTTAAATCAAGAGCTAATTAGCTCTAAGATACAGGAAACATTTCTACTAACCATCAGCTAGACCTGTATTGAAATAAACACTATACACACATACACAAATCCTGTTATTTTAAAGTATCATTTGTCAGTCTCTTATTTCAAGAGGCTGATACTTCTAACAAATATTTAAGCAGGTTTTAAAATCCTACAATAATGGAAAATGAAATCACACAATCAAATAAATCATGCAGTCAATGAACTTGCAATACATAACCAGGGCAAACTGCACTGCTCAAGATCAAAGAATATAATTAATTCCTCTGGAAATTATTCACACTAACAAAGAGGCTGGGAAAGAAACTCATGCTACCATATTTATTGCTTATTAGAAAACTAAGTGAATCTTATATCCCCACACACATACACAATACATGTTAATGGACATTTCTCTTTTATTATAATAATTTAATTTTGTTTGCACATATGTTGTTTCCAATAAAGATTGCCATTTTCTTTGATGAAATTCTTTGTCCTAAGTTTGATTGTATCAGGAAATTGGCTTATCTTTAAAAGCTTTTTCTGCCCAAGAGAGGGTAATATTCAACTGCATTCTTCTACAAATTGCATCCCAGCCTCACCTACCCTCTGCAGCAGTCCTCAATAGGACAGGAAGAGGAAAGGCCTTTCTGCAAACTGAAATGTGCACACAACTGTTCATACTCAACTCAAAAATCTCAGCATCCTCCAAATCATTCAATAGCCACTACAGCTTAAATGATATGATGCATCTAA
The DNA here is from genome assembly GCA_032468055.1 of Acrochordus granulatus. NCBI lineage: Eukaryota > Metazoa > Chordata > Lepidosauria > Squamata > Acrochordidae > Acrochordus > Acrochordus granulatus. Next base: position 32,172 of record JANHZU010007167.1, read on the forward strand.
GGGTCAAATAAATATTTGGGTTTTTCACCTGACTTCTAAATAATTTCATATCTTAGGTCTAACATTTCAAAGAAACCAGTTAGGTTAAGAGAACCAGAAAAAAAAAAACCAGAAAAAAGAACATGGGAGGAGGAAATAACAAAAAGGAAACTATTATAAACCCTGCCTTTTCCATACTTGGATGTGACATCATGATACAATTAGAAAAGAAGAGAGCTTGCATTATGATGTCACAATACATTTAATCATTTTGGCATCACCTGTGAATGTCTATGTATTTACCTGGGAGAAGTTCCAATGAATACAAATGAGAATTCCTTAAAAAATAAATGCATTATATGCTGTATAATACCTGTATTGTTATGTGCCGGCTTTTTTGCTAGGCCTGACTAACATGGGTAAGTGTCTAGAAGCTTGCACCATCATGGGTTGCTAACTGCAATTTCCATAAAGAGAAAGCACTTTAGAGACAAAGTTGGAGGATTCCAATCTGCCATAACAAATCCAGTTTGTTTCAGGCATCAGGCTAGGAACCAGGAGACCATGAGTTTTAGTCCAGCCCCAGCACAAAGCCAGCTGAGTTTGTCATTATCTCTCAAAATAAGGCAATCGCAAACCACTTCTAAAAATACAAAAAATCTTGCCAAGAAAACTGCAAGGATTTATCGAGGCAGTCTCCAAGAATCGGACATGACTAAATGGAAGGGAAAAAAATCTGCTGTAGACAGCAGAATGAATTATACCAATTTCAACTAGACCCTTGAGATATATAATTGAAATAAGAATATTCCACAGCAGTTTTCATATTTAAAAGGCTTACAGATATCATATTTAACAACTTTATTTTTGCTGCAAAATCCCACTTGCCAAAGTTCTTCAACAATTTCCCAATCTCTCTTACAAATGACATTGCAATGTGGGTAGAGGTGAGATGCACTTGAACATTTCTAATTATACACTTCATCTTAACTAGACACTTTGAAAAATGACACAGTCTAATTGCAGTTTAGTATTTTTAAACTGTCAAGAACTCTACATGGAAAATTTAGGAAATAAATAGGTACAGTCTTAATGTCTTTTGTTTAGCAAAAGTAAGTCCTTATGCTCAAATGAAAAGCAAATCTAGAATTTGTATCTAGAACAAGAAAAGAATGCATTTGTATATGTAGTATTTCACACACAGTGAAAATTGTCTGCAAAGTTACTGGTAGCTTCTCATGTAAAAAGCCTTTCTCTGCTATTTGTGACCTTTTATCAAGCTCTTCATCTCTCCATTTTCTTTTCTGATCTCTTATTAACATCTTGAAATCTGCAGCCTGGAGCTATATGAGGCAGTTTGTGGAAGTTGCAATCACAGGAAACAACTTGGATATAGCCTCTCAGAAAGCCATTAGCAGGGAATGGTGATGGAAAAAGCAATATCCTTTCAGTACTTCTTTAGGCCAGTGCAGAAATATGAGGTTGGTCACTGAGACAAACAGGATACTAGATGAGATAGGCCACTGGCCTGATCGATCAACAGCCTTTATTTTTTAATTATTTATTCAATTTCTATAGTCTATCTCAATCAATAACTCTAGGAAGCTTATAATTAAAGAATGCACTACTATTAAAACAATAAAACACATTTAAAAATAACATTTAAAATATAAATAAATGTACAGAGCAAAATATACATAGCAGCTGAGACATTTAGTCAGTTAGCAATAAAGCCGGTCCCTCAGATAATCTGGCCCCCAAGCCATGTAGGGCTTTAAAGGTAACAACCAGAACCTTGAATTGCGCCCAGAAACATTCCATAGTCAATACAGTATGCAGTAGTGTATTATGTGTGCCATATATCTGGTATGACTTACTACCTGCAAATCTGCCTTCTGCACCATTTGAAATTTCTGAATGGTCTTCACAGAGAGCCCCAAATTGTGCACCAGGTCTGTCTGGGATAATACAACCCCATCCAGAACTAAATGTGGAAGAAGCTTGTCTCTGGAGTGTCCAAATACCCACAGCCACTCCATCTTGCTAGAGTTGAGTCAGAGCCCATTTTGCCCCATCTAGTCTCCAACAGCCTCCAGCCACTGAGATAAGACAGACATGGCATCACTCAAGGCCTGTGGTAGAGATATAAAGCTCTGTGTCATCTACATATTGATATCTCACCCCATAGTGATGGATCACCTCCCCACCAGCCCTATGTAAATGTTAAATAAAAGGGGAGAGAGAACCAAATTCTGAGGCACCCTATAAAGTAGAGGCTTTGTGCTAGATCTCTCTCCCTCTTTTAACAATGACTGAAACTGGCCTCGGAGAAAGGAGAAAAACCAACATAATACAGTACTTCCCACCCCCAATTCCTGAAACTGTCCCATGATCGATGTATCTGAACACTGCTGAAAAGTCAAGAAGAGTCAGAATGGATGCACTACCTCCATCCCACTGCCGCCAGAGGTCAACCATGATTGCAATCAATCCTGTCACAGTCCCAAATTCCTGGACTGAATCCTGACTGAAAGTGGTCTCGATAACCCTTCCACCCAGGGTTTTATGAAGCTGCCATGCAACCATGCTTTCCACAACTTTTCCTAAAACGGGGAGGTTGGAGACTGGACAAAAGCTGTCCAGATTACTTGAGTTGAGCAATGGTCACTTGAGGAGAGGGCACACCACCACCTCCTTCAGGGCCAGTACGATCACTCTCTCTCTCAAGGCAGAGTTAACTCCCGTCCAGACCTAATCAGGTGTCCTCTCCTGTGTATCTTAATTAGCCAGGAGAGGTACAGATCTAATAAACAAGTGGCTGAACTAGCAACTGAAAGGGCCCCATCCACTTCTTCTGGTTGCATCATCTTGCAAGACGTAACCCTGCCCTCTCCATTGACTCTGCGTCTTATAACTTTAATTTCCAAGAAGTTCATCACCATTATTCTTCTTCTAGCCCTTTGGTAATTAATGTCTTACATAAGAGCCGCGCTTTGTTCTTTTTGACTTGTTTTTACTTAAATTCACAACCTTTCAGAGACTTTCTTGATAAACCTGAGCAAATTGGAGTTCAAATTTAGAAAACTTTTTTCAAAATATACAAACTACAGGAAATAAAGGAATAAGACACTGAAAATCTAACACATACTACTTCCTCTTCTTATTCCCACAACAACAACCCTGTGAAGTGAGTTGAGCTGAGAGAATGACCGGCTCAAAGTCATCCAGCTGATTTTCCATGCCTAAGGAAGGACTAGAACTCACAGTCTCCTGGTTTCCAGTCTGGTGCCTTAATCACTAGACCAAACTGGCTTGGTTATACCTTTATCACATTAAACCATGCTTATCAAATATGAAAATATTACTGGTGACAAAATATGACTTTAAGACATGTTTAAAGCACTTAAATGAATCAAAATTGAGGAATGAATCACTGCAATGGCCACTGAATCAGACACAAATTAAAAACAGTAATTGACACTACAGTAGCATTCACAACAGTGGCATATGGAGTCCAGATTCTTTAAATATTCCAAAGTACAGGAAAGCATAGCTGAACTGAGTGACAGGTAGTTTAAGTGATTTTTTTCTGATTAAATGATTTATTTTTAAGCTACTTGCATTTGCTGACTAATGCACTACGGATAGAACATAGCTTTTAACAATCAGACATGCCTATAAAATAAAAAGTGTTATTATCAAATTGATGCAAAACTACACCACTGCATATATATGATATAATTATCTCTCCTCTGTTATTTCTGAAACTTTAATCCAAGTACTGATAAAAACATCCAATTCAAGTTGATCAAACTTCTAAATTGCTTCATATCCTACATCTGCAATGTTGTTTGTGTTCCTATCTCAGGAAAACAGTTTTCCTTTCCTTTCTACTAAAAGCAAGCACTTGGAACACCAATATGTTTTTGAGCACCTGCCTTGGTGCCTCCCAAGCTTATTGCCTCTCCTGATTTGGGGTTTTGCATTGCTTTAGTCTTAAAAATTAGAAAATGAGAAATTAGCATGCTGTAAAGCTAAGCATCAGCCTCCAGCATAAACTTTAATTTAGCAATGCTTCTGCTCTCCAGCTCTCATAATCATTTTTTTTAAATATATTATAATGGCTGCAGCAACCTACCCTTCAAAAAGACAAACAGTTCAAAACATACAGGAAGGAAGACTTAGGAAGTATTAGGGCAAATCTTGTGTTAATAATATGTTTTGTAAGTCTCCACATTCACTGTGAGTAGCTGTTTTGTGAACAAGTAAGCCCTCTTGCTATTTTACAGAATAAGATCTCAAAATTCATTCCTGCATAAGAATTGGCTTTCTATCTTCCATACAATGCTAAATCTTATTCTGTACATACATGGTATTTATAATGGTGCTATTATACTGCTTTTATTTTTAGGACAAGAATCATCATTGCTATAACCTTTAGTTCCTCCTTGCTATAATAGTGAGAGCTTATTTCAGTATTCTTTTTTTCTTTTATCTCACTGGATTTCAGCAGCTCACAGTGCAATGCTTATAATCTTTTTAAAAGTGTCAGTCTTGTATCTTTCTTTTTTATTTGTTTTGCAGCTTTAGAACAGACCACTCGGCAAGGATTTATCGAAGCAAAATTAAGTATACCCACTGTTTCTAGTCTTTTGGTGCATCTGAAAACACTATTTAAAGAAATCCTTTGACCTCTTAGTTCAATATATTCACTTGTCAACTTGACGTATAAGCTGACTCATATTCTATGTCCAGTTCTAAAAATTATTATTCCAAATTTGGAAAAAAATATTGATTTAAGAAAGTCCTGCAACATACCCCAAGCCATAAGAGATTTTGAGGAAGACAAATCACTTCCCAGGTCAATATAAACTATAAGAACCTTAAACATATTTTTGAAATGTATATTCAATCAAATTTTTCTTCCCCTCACAGCTGATATTCAACATTTATAGATAACAGTTGTTTAGAGAAAAATGTTGTTGCTGCATTGAAGAAACATAATGTAGATTAAGTAGAGATGCCCAACGCTCCTACACAATGCAGCAAAAACATCTAGATGGTTATCTCTGATCTAGTTCAATATACTGTTGAAGATATCCACATTCTATCAAGCAAAGGCATTTCAGCATTTAATGTCTTAATATGGGTAAGAATCAGATAAAAACAGCTATCTCTTTCTGATATCATATATCTTGTCTATTCAACAGGTAAGCACTACAAAAGTCTTGGATATCTATCTCATCTTTAGGTATCAGCTGGTTTCAGAAATCAAATTTAATGATAAAGATGTTTTGTACATAAATAGTACCAACGTTTCTGACATCACCAAACGTTGCTAGCAAAGGCTGCTATATGAACTCTAAAGCCAGAATCAGTCAGTATAGATCAGAAATGGTGATCAATGGCTCACCTAATATTGGGCTTAATTCACAACAGCCTCAACCATCCTGGCTATTGATCAGGAATGATGAAAACTGCAGCCCTATAAGATCCTAAGTTCCTTAAATAATTATGAGGAGAATACCAAGAGGCATAATAGGGTGATTCTGTATAAACTTTCCATACTTTGAATGAGAAATGAAAAAAGTAAAGCAAGAAAGGAAAAGTACTCCAACTGATCCAGACTGGATGAACAAAGAGTGCAATGGGGTTTGTGGGCAGGGAATGTTATATTTTTCTGCATATATATCAACCAGCATAAAAGCAGCAAATAATGGGGCGACCCGCTGAAACAATTCAAAATATAAGTTAGAATTTCAGTTGTTAATTATAGGCTTTAATTAAACAAGTGCTTGAATTCATTATGCAAATCCATAATTCAATGAAACTAGAGGAGTTCCTAAATAGCTGCTGTTCTCCTTTACAAGAGCAATGCAGAGATATTAGAAGTGCTGTTAATATACTTGTATGAGGGCTGTATATACCTTAAGAGCAATTCCCTGGAATCCCTCTCTGCTTACCATTCAAGATTCACTGCCTTAAGAGTTTCATTAACTTTAATTATTTGACTCCTTCAAGCAGCCACATCACAATTTTGCATTTGCACAGAAGTGTGACAGAGGAGTTATAACAAAAATGAGAGTTTTCTATATATCTTTGGTACCAACAACTGACAGTCTACCTTGTAAAGCCCAGGTGTGATATGGCTAAAAAAGGGGACCACTTTAATGAATGGTAGAGATACTGTGCTTGGACAATGTCTAAAGCACTTCATTCATTG
>JANHZU010007168.1:0-24860 GCA_032468055.1 Acrochordus granulatus
TCCAGGCACCGAGTCAGGGCCAGGACAGCATCACTTGGGTCACCAGGGAAGGAGATGTAAATCTGAGTATCATCAGCGAACTGATGACACCTAATCCCATGGTGACGGATGATCTCACCCAGCAGTTTCACATAGACGTTAAAAAAGGAGGGGAGGAAGCACCGAGCCCACAAAGTCATGGCCGAGGGCTGGACCTCTCCCTCCTTATCAGCACCGATTGGGACCGGCCACAGAGAAAGGAACCGAACCAGCGCAAAACTGCCCCGCCCAGCCCCAGCCCCCAAAGCCGACCCAACGGGATACCGTGGTCGACAGTATCGAAAGCCGCCGAGAGGTCAAGGAGGGCTAGGATAGATCCACTACCCCATCCCGCTCTCGCCAGAGATCAGCCTTTACCACTAGATCAGACAGCAAAAAAATGCAAAAGGGAAACCCCTCCTTTGATTCTGCAGCCACAGCTACTGCCGTCTTGATTTCTTTTCTACTCCCCACTGCTGGAGTCTCGACATTGAACTGATTTTTTTCCACCCTCCCTGAACAAATGCCCACCTTTGTTCATTATATGTGTCATAATTCGATTTGCACAGCCAACTGAAAACAACTATGTGTAAATGCTGGTGTTCAATGTCATCAGTCCTCCTGCTGTCATCATGAAGCATCAGACTGAGAGGGATCCCTTGGAGGCTTCCTAAATAATAAAGAAGTCCAAACCACGTCAGTCTTAGCAGTTTCTGCTAGCTCAGATGTCCATCAGTGTTCGTGTAAATATTTACACTCCAGTGAGAGTCAATGAAATTGCAGACCTGTCAACCACTTATTGCTCTCCAAAGCATCGTCTGTGCCACACTCAAGATTTATCCTGTTCGGATTTCCTTGCCAGAGATGGGTGAGAACGTCAGTGGTTCTTCTTTCAAACACAAACTTAGCAAAATGGGGACATGTCTTTGAGAACAAAAGGGGATCTGAGAAATTCTTCCCCTTCTAAAGTTGGTCCAGCCCAGCGGTGACAAGTTGCGTACACCCTTGTTGCGTAAGCCAATCAAGTGCACACTAGAAGGATAGAATTGGTTCTCTGAAGACTTTTTAAAGCTCAAGGTAGGCATGGCTTATTTATTGTCACTGGAGAAGGAAGGGACCATCCTAGATTTCCATTCAGATATGATGTGAGATGCTATCTCAACTCCTTCTTACCCCAAATTTATTTCTAAATCAGGAGTGTCCAACCTTAAGATGCGTGGACTTCTATTTCTACTTCTGGGAGTTGAAGTCCACACATCTTAAAGTTGCCAAGGTTGGGCACCACTGTCCTAAACAGAAAATAGAATAAATAGAGAATGCTTGGGGGGAAACCCTAATAAAAAACTTCCACTCTTGCATCTGACTTGTAAGCTTCCAAACAGATATCTGAAACATCTACCAAGCAATTCTTCTCTTATCAAGTTCTGCATCAGAGTAGCAAACTCTGCTTCCAGGACAACAGACAACAAGTGATGCAGGCAAGTCAAAACAAGTTCCAAGGATGCCGGTGAAAGTCAGAAATAGGAAGGAAACATTTTTCTACCAAAAAGTTTCTGTTTTGCTCAGAGAAACTGAAAGGGACCATAACAACATCGTCCACGTATTTGAATACTAAAACTGTTAATCATACAAAGTTGTGATGCTCACTTTAACATGCCGGACTCAAACAACCACACCATAATATGACTTTATGGGATGGTCATGCAACCTGCTAGGACAACGGTTGGGTTTCTACAGCCCGCTGAACTGCCAACAACATTTTGAGTTAGTTTAGCCTGTTGTGCGAGAAAAAAATATGTTCTATGCTATTCCAAAGGACAACACTAGATTTAAAATGTGTAGGGTAGAAGAAGGCTTAATTTTATCTGACCAGTGGACAGATAAAAAGAGAAGAAGAGAACCAAAAATTAGTAGAGAGGGCTAGAAAAGATGTGAAATCCTCTGTTCTGAAAGAATCTACAAGAAGGGAGTTGTTTTACTCAACCTACAAGGCACATTTCCATCCCTAAGATGCTGTAACTCTACATTCTTTATATCCTCTTTCCATTGTGTAGCCTTCTGCAACCATTATCATGTGTGATTTAGGACTGCATTATTTATATGTACCAAATTCCAGCTAATCTTTAGTCTTCTTTGTCCCTGCCTTCAACAAACACATAGTTGTCTGCTAGTTGACCAGACAAACCCCTAGTTCTCCTTGACAGAGTTGTGAGCTCAATTCTGGTTCTGAAGAACATCCAGACTATTACGCACTGGGGAGGTTCTTTCCTCTATCGAGTCCTTGGTGCTCTCCGAGCTTGGTTGCTTTCCTGCAGACATTTCTTGGAAAACAACCAAGCTCAGGGAGCGGCACCGTTCAACCCTGAGCTACAAATATTCTGTTCTATCATTTCCTTCCTCTTTTTGAGTTTTCGGGTTTTGAGAACACCAGAGTTTTCCTTTCCTTTCAGCGAGTAACCTGTCATCCCACGGCACCTCCTGCGTGTCACATCAAATTAAGTTATAGACAAATTAGGAACTGGTGACACGGTGGCCACGTGAAGCTGTAATGGTGGCCTTCAGTACTATGGCACAGTCACAGATTTGTTTTTCTGATGAAGTCCTTCACCGTCCTCTCCATCTAAAATGCTGACATCTCTCATTTTGACGGCTGAATGAAAGAATACGGCTCCCGCTGGAAGTGACTTGGCTCTAAGCTTTTGTGGAGAAGACCAGAGCATTGTGGAGCAGCTGTTTCCCAACACTGCTCTCTGCTGAGAGATTGTTCAACCTGCAGGTGAGTCTGTTGGCAGGGGGTGGGAAAGGACACCATATACATCAATACTGGGGATGAGGGCTCCCAGCCTTGGTGTCCTTCCCAACAACCAGGCAAGCAGAAAAACTATTGTCTGGAAATTCTGTTTGGCACAGAGAGATCTTGGAGAAAATCAAGATGTCAGAGGACAACTTCAGGAGGAGGACCTATTGCAGAGGAGGTAAGACGGTCCACTCTTTGATGAGAAGATTAAACAGTCCAAGGCATTGAATTGTAGAGCATCCTTAACTCTCTTGTGAGAATGGCCAGTAAGTATAGGAGTTAAGCACTAGGCTGGAGGAGTTGAGTTTTATCCAAAATGTGGAAATGAACTCACTCAGACACTTTGGGCCAGATGCCCATCCAACCTTACAAAGTGGCCAAAGTGGGGATAAAAATTAGCAAAGACCCCTATGCATGCACCCTACTCTTCATTCAAAGTTAGTACAGAAACACAAATTAATAATACCAATAGAAGACAAGATTTATACCTCAGAGTTGAACTGTGGGGTCGTTGGTGCTCTCTGAGTTTGGCTGCGTTCTTGCAGACATTTCATGACCCAACTAGGTAACATCATCAACCTGATATGATCAATCATGCAGGTCCATGCAGACTGCTGTTTTCACCACTGGTATGTTACAAGTTTCTGGCAAATCAGCTGCCCTGCAATGTAAAGGACCTTATCCAAGATGAGTGGTGTCCGCATTTCAGATGGAGAGGTTGGGAGATGGTAAGAAGACTTTCGGTGTCCCTGGATATCCTCAAATGCTGAGCTTCAAGGATTCCACCTTTGGTGACAAATCCATATATAATTGAAGAAGCTGCTGAGATCCCTTCTAATGGTGATTGCATTTCACCCTTGGAGGAAGATCAGCCTTTCTTAACCTCTTAGGGCCTCTTGTGGCATGTGGGACCCCATCCACAGCCCCGACACTTCATCCTGGCTAGAGCTGCTAGGAACTACAGCCCCAACATTTCTAGAAATGTGCATGTTTGAGAAAAAGTTGAAACAGATTGCAGTTTTAAAGGAATGTGCATGATATTCAGAGGCATGATTCTGTTACTACAACAAGACAGAACTGTTTTTCCACAACACCCACAAGCAGGGATTTGAACTGCCACTGAGTCTCTGCGGCTGAACAGGGGAAAGATGTCTCATTTTTCTTCACCCTTAAGAACAGTCACAGCTTTTATTCAACAACAACAACAAAATCCCAGGTGGATGTTTACAGCCACTATTAAGAGGATCAGAAGCCGCTTCCTTGTCATTCTTTCTTTTCTTCTCCTCTTTTCTTTTTCGGTTTCTTTCTCTTTTTCTCTGTTTTCTTTTCTCACTAAGCACCCTGCTCATATTTCTACTCGATTTTGTTTTCAACATTTACATGGTTTTTATCTTGCAAAAATTATTTTTTATGTAAAATCTCACACAATCTTGGCCATGATTAAATTTACGATATACCGTATGTCTGGTCAGGTTGCCAGCTTCTTCTTTCCAGGCTGTGGCTCCTCTGTATTTTCAGGGTGCAGTTTCATAAAGAGATCTTGCCACGGGACTGCTCCTGTTTTGCAAATTTATTGGCCCTGTTTCACAGCAAAGTTGCTGAGCCGGTGATTCCAAGAAGTTGGTTTCAGGGCCCATTCCAGAATAGCACACACAGAGACAGACAGACAGAAAGGCCACTTGTGCTCAGGCAAAACAACTAATCCTACCATTCCCTTATCTTTCATCAAGTTTCCTGTTCATCCAAGACATTAACTTACACATTTTCCTCTTTTCCCAGGATCTTGCAGCTGCTCTATGTTCCCAGGAAAAGACACAGCTGCTTTAATAAGTTGCAGCCACTGCAATGTTTGGGCACTGACTCCAAAGCTATTTTTCAGACCTAAAAGCAAAGCCTTGCTCAGGAACAGTTGACAACTATTTGATTCTACTGGAAATGAAGACATAAACCAATTTATAAGGAAGCCATTGCTATCTGTAACAGTAATTAAATAACCAATGAACTGAATATTGCTTGGAATTCAAAGGTCACTCTCTCCTCAGGGCATCACTCCTAACAACCAGTACAGAGACAGGCAGTCCAATTTACACCTTGATAGATAATGATCTGGGCATTCGCAAGAGATCTTTAATTTCCTAGTGATGAAAATGTGTCTGTCCTAATGTTCAAAGTGATCTATCTTTCAGAGCACTGGCACTCTCGGCAAATGCTTTGCTCTGGCAACAAGCAGAATTTCCGCTAAAATATGGGAAATCATGCCTACTTCCTTGGGTTGAGAGAAGATGAGCAGAAGACACAGATATCCCTTTTGCCCATACAGGTAATCCTCAACTTATGACTATAATTGGGACGAGAATTTCTGTTGTTAAACAAGCCGCACCCAGTTTTATCACCTGTTTTGCCAAGGTTGCTAAGCAAAGCACTGCGGTTGGTAGGTGAATCACACGGACATTAAGCAAATCCAGCTTTCTCCATTGAGTTGCTTGTTGGCACAAATGGTGGTCTCGTGACCCTGGGCCCTGCGAGCATCATAAATACATGCCGGCTGCCAAGCGCCCAAATTTTGATCGTGTGACCATGAGGATGGTGTGACAGCCGTAAGCGCAAGGATCAGTCAGAAGTCACTTTTTTCAGTGCTGTTGTCATTTTGACAGGTTGCTAAATGAGTGATTGTAAGTTGAGGACTATCTGTAAGGCTTATCTTGGAGGGAGCTAAATTCTGCCACACCTGTGGAGAGTCCAAATCCAAAAACAATTCTCAGCAAACAATGCTGAGAATTGGGAGAGCTTTGCCCCCAATGCAGATAGTTCTAATATGAATTAGATTCTGCAACCTTTTTCTTCTGCTTGGTCTCCCTGGTATGGCTTTCATCTTATCTCCAGCCATGGGAGACACAATCTTTAATCATCCTTAATTTTTTTTTTGATTTCAGAGTAATGTTTTCCCCCTTAATCTGGCCCACAGCTCACTGCAACCTCAAAGTATGCACAATCAGATGTGCTTCACTGCCTGTTCATCTGGCATGTAATAGAGAGGTCTACAGGGCGGTCAAAAATAAAAATGGTGGTGAGGATTTTAAAGATTAATGTACAACTGAAACCAGAATTTTTCCTCTTGGGACTGAGGGATAAAGAGTTTGAAAAAGGTCATGCGACTTTGTTTTTACGCATAACCCTGGAACAAGATTATTGTGTGCACAAGGAAGGAAAGATTTGATAATGCCTCCAGTGGAGGAACCTTGGTGAAGTAGATTGTAATATATGTATATTCTCATTCATCCAGGGCATGATTGTATCAAAATTACAAAAACTTCCAAAAATCGCTTTCTCAAAAAAGGCAACTGGACTTTTTGTTTTGTTTTTGGTGCAACTATTATGAAGACATTTCTCAATTCAAAGTGAATTGTGAGAGATGGAAGGAATTTATAACTTTCTCACGGAGCAGGCTACAAGACAATAAGAAGACTCAGACAATAAAGAGTTAGAGATGTAAGGTGGGGGCTAATCTGAACCCTCAGGGTCAACTGGATAGATGTGTGAATGGGGTGGTAAATACTTTGGGAGGTGTGCCAGAGCTATATGGTAAACAGGAGATAATTGTTATCTAATTCCACTCCCTCTATTCAGGGAAGGCTGTAAGGTGTTTACATAGATGGATTCTTTGATACCACTTGCAAATCAATGTTCTTCTCTGTCCAGAATTTGGAATTTGCAGCCATCAGAGGAATGGCCCTTCTCCTTGAGATGCAAATGGACTGCAGAAGCATTTGATCTTCTATGTTGCTGAATTCACCCCATGGAAATGATGGTGGGGGGGATTATGTGTTTTTATTATGCGGTAGATTTTTTAAACGTTGTAGGCCACCCCGAGTCACCTATATGTGAGTTGAGTGATTGTATAAATTGCCTTAATACTTAATTAATTTGCAAACTCAATGAATGAATGAATGTGCATGACTTAGGTCATCCTTAGTTGTACAGTGTACCCAAATTCTCACATTAACCCTAATTCTAAAAAACCAAGGATGGCCTTCGGAAGCTTGAAATCCTTTAAGTCTTGTCACTCTTGTCTTGTCACTTGTGTGTAAGGAAATAAGGGGGCTGCGGTGACTGGCAACATAAACATAGAGGTAGGGTAAGGATCAGCAGTGGGGCAGCAAGTTTTGTGCCAGGAGAATTTCCCTCAGTTCATGGATGGGTGGAGGCCATCACAATGTAAGCAGTGCAGCTGGACTTTGATGCTTTAAATTGCACATCTGCATCTCTCTAAATAAATTCCACTCAGCTCAGAGGAAAATACAACTGAGTAAAAAGTAAAATAAAAATATCCACCACAGAAAAAGATCCACTGCGTAAAAAGTCTCCACCACCTTGGCAGAATAAAGAAACTGTTTTTAACTTCTTTTAACAGCAAGGCCTGAAAGAATAAAGTAAGAGAAGCACAGTAAAAAAGGTAAAATTCTTCCTTTCAAATGTGGAGAAATAAGCCAGGCAAAAAGAAGCTTGGAATGAAGAATCATTCACAAACCGAATGCAAATCCGCAGGGTGACTTGGCAGATCTTAAGACGCACCAACGGAAGTGGAGTTTGCAAATTATGCACACTCATAATTCCGCTCTGTTTTGCATTCATTAAACTTGCATTAATTAAACCTTATTTTTACTCCAGTTCTGGGCTCCATGTTTTAAGGAAGAGTTAGGGTTCATCCTCAGTTCCCTAAATACAGAACATGCTCTATTAACTCTTCCTCTATACCAAGCCCCCCCCTGTTCCTTTGCTTCCAGCGCCCTTCAGCAGAGGCAGCTTAACTACATCTTTAGCTGCTCCAGTTTTAAAGTAGTGGATTTTTTCCTTCTTCTTCTATTCTGGAAACAAGATCAGGAGAAGTTAGCCAGGGTCAAGAGAAGACATCGTTCCTCTCTATTCTATTTTGGTCAGATTGCATCTACAGGAGAATGTTGTATTCTGTTCCGATCACCACATTTTAAGAACTTTGACAAAGTGGAGTGTATCCAGAGGAGAGCTGCCAAAATCAAAAGCAGACTAGGAAAAAATATTTCTGTGGAACAATTGGAGGCATTGGATAGGGTGAGCGTGGAAAAGAAAAAAAAATATATATATGGAGATATGTCTGTGGCCTTCAGGCACCTGAAGGGCTTTCACTTATTTATTTATTTATTTGATTTGTATCCCATCTTTATCATGTTTTGAATAATTCAAGACAGCAGACATACTTAATACTCCTTCATCCTCCTATTTTCCCCACAACAATAACCCTGTGAGGAGGGTTGGACTGATAGAGAGTGACGAGCTCAAAGCCAATCAGATGGCTTTCATGCCTTATGTGGGACTAGAACTCATCTTCTCCTGGTGATTGCCCAAAGTCACCCAGCTGGCTTTCATGCCTAAGGTGGGACTAGAACTCCCCGTCTCCTGGTGACTGGCCTAAAGTCACCCAGCTGTCTTTCATGGCTAAGGTAGGACTAGAACCCACCATCTCCTGGTGATTGACCCAAAGTCACCCAGCCATCTTTTATGGCTAAGGTAGGAATAGAACCCACCGTCTCCTGGTGATTGACCCAAAGTCACCCAGCCATCTTTTATGGCTAAGGTAGGACTAGAACCCACCGTCTCCTGGTGATTGACCCAAAGACACCCAGCCATCTTTTATGGCTAAGGTAGGACTAGAACTCACCGTCTCCTGGTGACTGGCCTAAGTCACCCAGCTGGCTTTCATGCCTAAGGCAGGACTAGAACTCCCCCTCTCCAGGTTTATAGCCTGGTGCCTTAACCATGAGATTAAACTGGCTTTATGTAATGATATGTGGGAATGGCTTAGGGAGACTGGACCCAAACCTGCTACTTAGGGAACAGTCAGATAAGAGGGACCATGGTCCACAGCTGCATAATAGGCAGAGCAAGAGACTCAGAAGGGACCTTCCATCCAAGTTGTCAGTTAAGGTGACAGTGGAGTTTTGTACTTTCAGACTTGCAAGATTCTATTAATACAGCTTTATGGTAAAGTAGAATTAGCTCATGTGGCTGCGTCTCCTGTCTGGTCTACCTAGTAAGGCTGATGCATGGAATAGATGGGGTGGGGTTGTTCAGAGTTATTCTAGTAGACCCAACAAGAAATGATGGGCAATGACAAGGGCACAGATTTTGGTTGGATTTCAGGGGAAATAAACCTGAAAGATCCATTCAAGAATGGAACAAATTCCTCAGGAGATGATAGACTCTCCTTCACTGAACGGGTTTCAGCAGAGGCCGGTCAGGGATGCTATAATACTAGAGTCCTGCATTGGATAGGAAAGTTGGAGTCAATGACTTCCAACTTATGTTGTACGTTTCCATGAACTCTGCCCAGGGGCACAATCTAACCTACTTTCTTGATCACACACTTGGGCTGGGATTTGTCCAATTCCTATTAGCCACTTGAATTTGCTGTGGACACACTTCCTCCGTGTCAATAACCACGTAATGCCCTGCAATGGCCACTGCGGCTTGGGCTGCAGAAGAAACTTGACACCTGGCTTTTGCCTGACTGGCACTTTCAGAAGTGCTCGTTAGCCTTACGCTGGATTCTTATGTACATGTGTTTCATGATTTCCTGAAAAAGCACAAAACCTGTTTTTTTAAAAAACAGACACAGCACTGTGTTTAAAAGACTAGTGGTCTCTTGTGCTATAATGGAAGTTGACTTAAGCCAGCAAAGAGAGTGGGATTCTGCCAGTTATGGGTTGAGCATGTGCAGTGACATTGCTTTGCAAGCTCCACTCCCAAGCAGCATACCTAGTCTTGCCTCCTTGCTAATATTCCTGAAAGACTGAGATCTTTTCTTTCTGATTCCATTACAAGCCAAGGAGTAATAATTCCAGATACGAGAAACAGGTTCCAGTCGAACATTAAGGGAAAATTCCTTAAAATGAGGGCTGTTTAGCAGTAGAACCAATTATTAAAGGAAAGGGTGCCCTCTCTTTCATTGGAGAGTAGATTAGCATCTGCCACGGCAAAAAAATTCAAATTCAAACTCTGGGCCAAGACTAGCAACTGGAACAGAAGACGTTGCGAACAGTAAATAGGCAAGGGATGATGGGTTTGAGCTGAAAATGGCCAAGATAGTTACCCTTGGAATAATAAGTTTAACCTGCAACAATTAGTACATGATAAATGTGTGACACCAAGCCATAAATTAACCTTGATGTGAAACAGTTGTTTGATATGCAGAAACGGTACAAATATAGGACAAGCTGCTTCCTTTCCTTTTTTCCAGGTAGTTGGCAACTCTAGAACATTAAATTTTTAAAAAGGGGTGTGTTTGTATGTGTATATCAACATCTTTTTTAATCTATACTCAGTAAAAGAGCACTTGCTCTTTTCAGAAGACAGAATCTATATTTCTCAATTCCATACCAGGGTTCTTCATGCATTCTCACATGATCGCCTGGGTCTCATCATAGTCGATGGTTTACAAGATTTTGTTACGGTCTCCTAACATCTTCAAATCTAGCACAGTTGCGGCCAGATCCACAAAATCTCTATTTTCTTTTGCAGCAACTGTCAGATGCATCCAGATTGCTCTGGAGCAAAAGTTAAGACTTCTTCCTCTCCCCTGGTATTCTCAAGGCAGCTGCTAATATTGGTCAGAAGAAAAGATAAAGCTGCACAAACCCACTTGGTATCTGTTGCATAAATGCAGCTGAGATTATTGGCCACAATACCCAGGGTGGCAAGAACTGGCAATCGGCAAGAATGATGAGTTGCTCTAAAGACAGTTGGAGATCACGAAGGCTATGAATTGCATGCTTTATTTTTATTCATTCGATTTTTATCCCACCTTCCTTTATTGCTTTATAAGTAACTCAAGGCAAAGAACATACATAATACTCCTTCCTGCTCCTACTTTCCCCACAACAACCCTTGTAAGGTGAGGTGGGCTGAGAGAGAGGGACTGGCCCAAGTCACCCAGCCGGCTTTCATGGCTAAGGCAGGACTGGAAGTCGCGTCTCCTAGCTTCTAGCCAGCACCTTAACCACCACATCACACTGGTTCTCTCCACACAGAGCAACAACTAGGATGTCAGAGATTGTGAGCAAACTGGGCAAGTAACGGAAGGGAGATTAGATACTAATAGTCATTAGTAGCAATGACTACTAATTAGTCATTTTAGTTATATATAGTAATAGCTAGAAAGGGAATCCATCAGCTGCTTACCTGACTGACAGCCATTTCTCAGACCAGCTGGCAAGAACCCTCCAAAGAAACATTTCAAATATTTCAGAGAGACTCCAGTTTATAAGACACTAATTTATAATCCAGTTTATAATTTACTAATAATGAGAGTTGGAACATCCTTTTGATTTTCCAAGATTCGGTATTTACCCGCAGACAAGCATTAAAGTTACCTTCCTGGAGCCTGCGTCATTTTAAGATGGGCGGACTTCAACTCCCAGAATTCCCCAGCCAGCAGAACTGATTGGGGAATTCTGGGAGTGGAAGTCCATCCACCCGTCTTAACATCTCCCAGTTTGAAAAGCAGTGCCTTAATCGCTACATACACTGCTCACACAACTGCAGCTGCATTCCCTTATTTCGTAAGGATTACCAAAAAAAATCAACGACGACGACAGCCAGGAAGACCTTGCAAACTAAAGGGTGTCCCAACTTGCTGAAATCCCATTCCACCTTTCCCAGCCTTCGAAACATCACTTCCCCGGCCTTTCCCCCCTCCTTTCTCTGCAGCAGGAAAGTTAGCACTCGCTTCCTCCTCTGCAGTGGTGGGCGCTAGCCAAGAATCGAAGAGGACAAAAGCTGGAAAGCTTGCATGAAGATCCTGCCGTTGCAAGATCTGGGGTAGACTTTTTGCAGACTCAGACCTGAATACTGCTGAAGTGCTGGAAAGGAGCATCTCACTCCAACCTGAATTGGCAGACTGGCTTCCTGGCTGCTGCACTTCCGAACTGCAAAGGAGTTCGTCCTGCAGGAACGTTTACTGAGAGGTGCGTTGGGGAGAAACTGAATGTCTTATTATCCGCACATGTGAGAGGCAAAGAAGCCTCCTTGATCTAGTAGGCCGCTGGATAGGTGACAAGCAGCTCTAACTGTTCGACCCAGCCCACCTGGAGGAGCAGACAGCTGCACCGAATACATCACATGCCCATAGAAGAGAATATGTGTAGCTCAGGGTGGAATTTGACGCTCTCTGAGCTTGGTGGTTTTCTTGCAGACATTTCATTACCCAACTAGGTAACATCATCAGGGCTAGCTGGTACAATGGCACGTGTCACATGCCATTCTTTGTCTGCTTGGCATGTTGCTATTACCACCCTTTTCCCACGCTCCTTCTCTTCCTTCTCTTTCAGTTGCTCCTTCTAGCCACAGGGCCAGTGATGGCAAACTCATGATGCATGTGCTGCAAAGGTTGCACACCACAGCAATTTGGGTGACACGCCAGCATTCAACAGCATGTGACAACTATTCTCAAAAGCACGCCTCATTCTCGTGTGATTGTCAGAGGCGGCAGAGGCCACACGAGAATAGGTGTGGACATGCATGGCATCTGGAACCTCCAAATATTATGCAAGAATGGGGTGTGCCTTCTGTAGGCTGTAAAAGCCATAGAAGCCACTTCAAGAGCAATGGCCTCATGCAACCCAGAGCGGCCTTGGTAGACTGCAGGGGCTGTCAACAGAAAGAGAGCACCACTGGAAGATAAATTGCACACGGCAGAACCTGGGGAGCCCTGAGCCGCAGGGGCAATCGCACCATTCCCCGAGGTTTGCACATCTTGGGGAATGGCACAAGGTGGACTTTTTGAGTGGCAGCGGTGGCGCTAGGGCTGAAGGAAGGCTGAAGTTCAGGTGCAGCCTTGGCACTGCTGCCAGGTGCCACTGTTCAGGGTGGTCTAGATGTGGGAGATGCAGAATTGTTCCTCTTTTGTTCAGGGTCTGTGTGTGTATGCGTTTGTGACATTCCAGCAGAGTCAAGTTAGGCATTCTCCTAATTTTTGCCATGCCAAGCCCAAATGTTTCGCCGTCCCTGCACTAGGCACATCACGCGCATTCTCACTTTTACGGAGAAGGTGTGAGGAGGCATTGTCAGCAGATGGAGGTGATCTCAAGGAAGGTCATTGGCCTCCCAAAAATCTGAGTTCCCGACTTTCTGGTTTTAGTAATAGTGATTGCTCCTTTTCAGCCTCCAAAAATGTTATGCAAAGTGTTGAGTTTTGTTTGGGAGCAAACATAAATAAGTCGATTTGAAAGCTGGGATGCAACGCCCGGCACTTAAAAAGTGTAGCAGATTAAAACTTGGGTATGTCATGCATTAAAAAAAATGAGCACAATCATATTTTACCAACAAAGAAACAGCTTTGAGCTAACGGCCACTTTTTTTCCAAAATTAGTCAGTGGGCTAGAGCCAAAATGCTGTCATATGTCTTCTCATCGAACTACTTTAAATGTTGCATGGCATCTTTGAAGAGAAGAAATGGGATTTAATTCAAATGAATGATTTTACAATCATTAAGCTTTGAGGTAGTTTTCAATATGGAATAATACCACCCCGAAGAGAAGCAAGTGAAATATTGAAAACTGAAGGTTCGAGATTCTCGCATTTTAAAATGCTTCTAGCTTTTATGACTAAAATATTTGGCCTCTCTTCAATTTATAAGCTGAAAATCCCCACCAAAATAAGCTATTCTGATTCCGTTAACAAACCTGTACAGCTTGGAAAATATCATTCCCTCCACTCAGCATTGTCATCAAGCTAAATAAAAACATGTTTCAGCTGCTTTCTAGACCCCCCTGGCTTATTCCCAACTGCGTTCACACAGTCTTTCAACCAATGTTTACAGTGGGTGGCCCAAGACCTGAGTTTCTGCCTTCACAATTCACCTTTTCAATATCCTGTATTTAAAAGGGGCTACAAATCACAGCTTGAGTTCATTAGAAAAGAGCTAAGAAATGGGTTTTATGAAGAATTTTATCATCCTATTCATTTTACTTCGGAAGAAATGTGAATAAGCTCATGCTATATGACAGGACATGTGATTTCTATATTGCAAGGGATTCTAAATTAATCCAGAAGTCCTATTTAAGGTGTATACATACTTATCGATAGACTGTGGTTCTAATTTCTACGTTTTCTTACTTTTTCTTTTCTCCTGGCTGCACATTTTGGACACACACTTCCCTGTTGAATAGGGAATTTAATTTATTCGTTTGTGCTATTATTTTATTGACTGTTGTCTTGCAAGTACACTGAGAGTTGGTGTACCGGAGTTCAATTCCTTACCTGTCTAATCATGCTTGGCCAATAAAGTATCTGAATCTGAATATGTTGTCTTTCTTTTTTGGAAAAAGGAAGGAAAAACACCAAACCTTAAATAGATCTGTGGGGTTGCTGAATTCCTAGATGAGCAAGCACATTGCTGGGTGTCTTTGGGCCAATCGCCAGGAGACGATGAGTTCTAGTCCTGCCTTAATCATGGAAGCCAGCTGGGTGTCTTTGGGCCAATCGCCAGGAGACGATGAGTTCTAGTCCCGCCTTAATCATGGAAGCCGGCTGGGTGACTTTGGGCCAGTCACTTTCTCTCAGCCCAACTCATTTCACAGGCTTGTTGTGGGAAAATAGGAGGAAGAAGTATTAGGTATGCTTGTTTTTTTTCCTCTTAAAATTTAAGGTGGGTTGATGGATTTATACTGGCTAGTAACTATCTCAGGATGCTTCTATTTATCTCTCTCTCTCTCTCTCTCTCTCTCTCTGTGTATATATATATTAAATGTAGGTGCTAAAAAGTCATATAGATACTATAACATATAGATACTCTACAGATACTCTGACAGATTTCATACCGAGCCACACCTGTCACTCTGAGGGCCAAATGGGAGTTCATGGCCAAGGACCTGCACTGGCAAGCAATGCTGGGAAACTGGCTTTTAAAAGAAGGGGGCTAAATTTTTTAGACAAGACCAGTTACAACTGAAACAACTTGTGAGCTGCATGTAGATGGCCACAGGGTGTGGTCAAAAAAATGGAAACCCTTGAAGCTGTCCTCCTTTTTCAATGTATGCCACGAGTGTGCGACGCATGTAAAAATGAGTTTCAACTGTACAGTCATGGCTGTGGCCACTCTGGGAGCTGTATGTAAAGAGACAGTTTTAGGCTTCAGTTGTTAGAAAGCAGCTGGACATTTGTAGGGCAAAAGGGCCGTTCCTGGAATCTACCATGAAGAGTCACCGTAGCCCTTCAATTCCCAATGGATCCGTAACATCCAAAACCTCAATATATGCAAATATAGTACAGCTTACCTGCTGAATTGTGTTCAACGTGCAAACTACACAGGCACTGGAAAAGTGAATTTACTTGGAATCAATCTTTTTTGGAATTTGTGGTGTCTTCAGGAGAGGAGTTAAAATCTCCAAGGTGGCAGAAGTGGTATGTAATCAAAGGCCCATCCTCAGTGTCCATGGACTGAAATATTCACATGCCAAAGAGGGTGGCTTTGATTGCAAAGCCAGGATTGCTGTCTGGAGATCCTGACACCCTCCACCCCACCCTTACCCTGGTGGACACCCCTGTTTGGAATTATTATGGTCTTCTTGATTTACAAACAGAATAATTTCAAGAAAGTCCCATAAAGTTTCACGGACTAACGGACTTTAGGACTGCTTAGGACTGGTGTTGTATCTGTTTACCATTACCTCCTTTCCTCCAGACACTAGATAGGATAATCTGTGCGTGTGTCTGTGTGCGTGTGGACACATGCACACGCTTTCAAATCAGCATTGACTCCTGGCAACTAGCTGGGCAAGCCTCTGCAGTTTTCTTGGGAAGTGGCTTCCCTGGCCTTCTTCCTTGGGCCGAGAGAGAGGAACTAGCCCAAGGTCACCCAGCCGGTTTTGTGACTAAGGCAGGACTAGAACTGTCCTCTGGTGAATGGCCCAAAGTCACCCAGCCCACTTTTATAGCTAAGGCAGGGACTAGAAGTCCCAGTCTCCTGGGGATTGGCCCAAAGTCACCCAGCTGGGTCTCTGCCTAAGGTGGGACTAGAAGTCACACCCTCCCAGTTTCTAGCCTGGTGCCTTAACCACTAAACCACACTGACTATCGGATCAGAGAAAGTGGAGAAAGCTCACATACAGTTTACAGGCACTTTATTGGCCAAGCATGATTAAACACACCAGGAATTTGACTCCAGTACAGAAGTTCTCAGTGTACTTGCAGGACAACAGTAAATAAAATAATAACTGTGAAAAGAAATGAAATTTATGCAATCAAACAGAAAAACATGCTTCAAAGTGTGCAGCCAGTAGAAAAAGAACCACAATCTATTGATAAGTACGTATTCACATCAGACAGAACTTGCAGATTAATTTTTTAATACTTGCTAAGAACGTCCATGCGCCAATAAAATTCTTGGCATCTCCAGTTAAATAGATAAGGGGAATCAAGGTTTGAAGAAATCTTTAGTATGAGATGTTTTGATTGATTGTGTGCCATCATCTTGTGACCTTAGTGACCACAGAGACAAATATTCTCTGTTACAATCTGTCCACAACCTGGTTGTTCAGGACATCCTACATTGCTACTGTAACTGAGTCCATCCACCTTGCTGCTAGTTGTCCTCTTCTTCTCTTTCCTTCCACCTTCCCAGCACCGTAGCCTTCTCCAGAGAGTTGTGTTGATCAGGATTCCAAAACTGAAGGGGAATATGTGGAGTTGCAAATATTTACACCTACATAGTTGAAACCATAGTCTGAAAACCCCAGAGCTTTGTGAGAAGTTACCAGGAGGGGGTGCCTCCCTTCCTGACCTGTCCATAAGACCTGTCCGAAAACTTCTGCTCCACCAGCAGATGATCAATGGACTACAGCCCCTGGTGATGAGGATGACCTTGGACTGAAAGTTTTGTTCTGGAAGAAACCTTCTTCCCCTTCTTCTGCTCCTACACCAGAGTACTTATTTGGGTTTTCTCTATCTTTTACATGGCTTGCTCCATTCCTCTTATTTGCTGTGCTTTTCTTGCTTTCCTCTTCTGGGGGGGTTAATGGGGGTTATGGTCATAAGGGTCAAGGAAGACCCTTGTAACAGGATGTGGGCAAACTTAATTTAGAAAGCTGCTCTAACGTGCCAACAGCTGTATTTCCTCTTATGTGACCAGAAATGTAATAAAAGCATGCTTGAAACTCTGTGTGGGGCTTTTTCCCAGCTTTATGGGAGGGTCCACCGTTGGCCAGATCTGAATAAATGTGCATTTTATAAACAACTGGATTCTGCCTCTTTGCTCATGCCAAGCACACCTGGTTTCCTGGGTTGGGTCTTCCCATCATGAGTCCAAAGTAGGATAATTTGAGCCCGGTCATTTATACCTCAAGTGAGAAATCTGCATTGATTTATTTGGTAATCCACTGGGTTTTTTTCTTGGTTGTCCGCAGCATTCTCAGGAGTCTTCTCCAATGTTAAAGTGGCAGTACTTTTCCTGTTCTCCTTCTTAGGTTAACTCACTCTTTCTCAACCTTTTCTACTAGGGCTACTGTTCCCAGTTAGCAGAATCATGGCCATGTTGAAGGGGATTTTTGGGAACTGTTACTGCAGCAGATCTGGGTTAAATGAACCAATGTTCTGACTCAGGAAAACTGAGCTGTTTCAGTGTCTGCCAGATATTTTGTACGCCTGTGTAAAAAACTGTCATAGATCAGCTGAAATGAGAGAGCAAAGCCCATTCTAGATCCAAAGAAATAATATAACCTTGAGAGAAGAGGCCAGAATCAGCAGGGGTTGTAAAAACAGAGATTTTATGAAGAACCAAAGTCTGGATTAAACCTGTTAATGAGAAATTGGAAGACAAAGAGAGAAACAGATCAAGTAGAGACTTATCTCAAGAAACTTACTCAAACAGAATATCTTTTTATCTTATTGACAAGAAATCTTTGTAGGCAGGACAATAGGGTTGAGAAGTCAAAGCAGAAATCAGGAACAGATTTACAGTAAAATTTAAAGCACATATGTTGATTGGACCTATCCAGGAAGATTCGTAAGAAAAAAGAAGCTGATTGTAGAATAGAATCATAGGGCTAGAAGGGACCTTGGAGGTCTTCTAATCCAACCCCCCCGCCCAAGGCTGGAGTCCTCATACCATCGCGGACAAAAGGTTGTCCAATTTTTTCTTGAAAAACTCCAGCAATGGAGCACCCACAACTCCAAGAGGAAAGTTGTTCCCCTGCTTAACAGTTGTCACTCTCAAGAAATTCCTCCTATTTCCAGATTGGATTTCTTTGTGATGAGCTTCCACCTACTGTTTCTAGTGCTACCCTCAACTGCTACAGAGAATAAGCTGACATCCCATTCCCTGTGGCAACCCTTCAAATATTGACCTGAAATCCTATTGTCGTTTGATCCCAAACCCACATAGATCTACCAAGGTGAATTCTACATTTTGTTGAAAATATAATATTCCAAGCCATGTCAGATCATTTGCGTTGAAGTAGATTGCAATGTCTTGGAAGGGAGGTATTTTTTCACCTACCCTTGGAGTGCCCTAATTATACAGCACATTGATTCTACAGTGCAATTCTGAATTGATCAACCTGCACGCCCCTCCCAGAGGCAACATCACTTGCAACAGCATTTTTTTTTATCTTTCCAAAGTACTCCCTGGGTAAATAAAATGCTTTTTGCATCTTTTTTTTTTCCCTCTCCACTTAACATGCTCTGGAGAAGAAGGCAAGAAGTCCAAGATGGCTCATTGTTCAAATGTGCTGAAAAGGGGGAAGGAATCCTACAACCTGATGATCAGTGAGAAATCTTTTTCTGCTCTTCACAATCAGGAGGACAACAAACCTTTGCATTGAGATGATCTCCTCAGCCTTGGTCTAGCCAATAGCTGCCACATTTTTAGTCCTCTCTGGACATTAGGGTTGATAAATCAATAAGACTGGCGACAGTGGTATCTCACAGAAGACCGTCCATCAGGAAATCAAGCCAAAAACATTAAACAGTGTGCTAAGATAATGATGATAAAGATGAATAACACTTTTTTCAGTAAAGAGTTGCAAGTTTGAAGTTAATTGGAAGGGTGGAAGGGCAAGACATGTTACTGCATTACTCTGCAACTCAGCCCATTTCTCCCAACTGCTATTTTGTCCAGCTTTAAAAGGATGGGTCCTATAGGGCTTGGCCTTCAGTAAATGCTGCAAGAGAGTTTAAAGACAAATTCTGCTATTTAAGAAAAGGTTGCTTAGCTAAGTGTGATTTAAAAAATATAGGTTCTTTTCCTTGGAACAGAATTGGTCAATTCTACTAATGTAAGCCTCTTAGTCCAATCTGTCCTCTGGATCCTATTTAAATACGTAATTATTTGGCTATGATTTTGCATTATAGGGATCAGCAATCATTTCCAAGAGCGGGTGCTGCCCAGAAGTAAACATCACCCGACTTTTCTTGAGATTTCAGTTGATTCACCCATATGATCTCTGCCCAAACCTCATGATAAATGAGCATTTTCCTGTGATATTTGGCAGTCTCACAAGATTGTAGCGTTCCTTCCTGTCGATCATTAAATTCATTTTTTTTACTTAAGGATGGTGGTAAGAATGCTCCAGAGATTATTTTTAGGGTGTTGCTAGTACTACAGTATTGTAGGTGTCTATGGTCAACCCTGTCTTACATGGAGACGAAGCATTATATGCTGGAGGTGTGCATAGTACAATGTGGTGGAATATTTTGATTGCAGAAATCATTCTTTGCGTTCCCAAAGAAGTCTAACCTCAAAACAGCTTCATTTCAGAGTTAGAAAACATCTGGGATATTTGAAATGACCTGTTTAGGATTGGATCATTCCACAAACATTTTCCGAGCCTTTATTTTACACTAATTTCCATATCACATAAAAAAGCATGCTTATTTCAGCATAGATCTGTGAGTTCCTGCCCTGAGACGAAAAATCTTAAGCAAATAAATTTGAAACCTGAAGCTCTGGATTGGTAATGCCTACAAACTACTTGAATCATGTTTTTTTTAAAAAAAAAAAACCTCAAAGCATAAATACATACAGGGAAGCCTGTATTTTTCATAACCTTAAGGATGCATTTTCACACATTGTTTCTTCATTTTGCAATTAACCAGGTTTCTCATTGAAAGTCAACTTGAACCCTTGATGCGGAAAGATATACCACACCATTTCACCCACCTTCCAAAGAATTAAATATTCCTACCTCTCAAAATAAAAAGGAAGAAGGGCGAATCTTTCTCATACCCCAAATGGTTCCCCCCCTCACATCTTTCTTAACAGGGGAAAAAGTACAAATCTCACATACTTCATTCCAAGAACAGGAGGACGGAGTGATACATTTAAAATGAAAAATCGAAGCGGCTCAGCCTCATCAATTCTTTCATGCAGTCGGAGCTTGGGCCGGTGATGAAAATAAAATCAAACCCAAAAACCAGAATTGGATTGTACCACTCGAAAAGAATGCTGAATCTCAGATCAGGTGACAGGAACATCTTCTAGCTGTGATTGAAGGAGACAGCTTGCACTCTGTTAGGTCCTCATTTATTAGAAGTTCTTGCAAACGGTGTCTATCGCCGGTGTGAACTGTGAATGGCAGGGTTGCAACCTTCTCCTGGTTTACGCAACCCTGGTTTTTTTTAGGGGGTATATCTGTGCAAGCAGAGATGGGATTTAATGAAGAAATCCTCACCGTGGGATCAAGTGATGCTCTTGATTGAGGGGAAGAGGAGGCACATAGCAAAATCAGCCTTTGCGACGCATGGTTTCGGGTGGGAGGGAATCCTTTCCCCTGGGTAGACTTCACTGAATCTGGAAAGGCAGGGTGCGAGGCTACGAAGCGGACAGCGCCGCCGTATGATACGTGTAGCTCCAGATTTGCTTTTTATCTGGGATGCTCCTGTCTTAAGGCAGTTTGGTGTACTGATGAAGGCAACCAGGCTAGAGACTAGGAGACCCTGAGTTCTAGTCCTGCCTTAAGTACAAAGCCAAGTCGGCGACTTCAGGCCAGTCAGTGTCTCTCAGCTCCAGAAAGGAGGTGATGGCAAACCACTGTGCAAAGAAAACCGCAAGGACTGGCCGAGGCAGCCACCAAGAGTCAACCGTGACTCCAAGGCGCAATAAATATGATCAACTCCTGCTTTAGCCCTTCATGACTGTTTCCATGTTTTTCCCAGATCACCATGTTGGAACGCACATGGTGCATGGGGCAAAGAGTATCCTGGGGGTCATAAAAAGGATCTTTAGGGAGCACGGGATGCCCACGTGTCTAAGCCCAATCGATCTGACTCATCGAGGAAATGGATCAAGAATTCCCCAGCTCAAGAGTTATTATCTCAGGAAAATCGCTTTCAAATTAGGCAAAGGGAACAAATTAGCTGGTTCCCCCTCCCCCATTTTTGTAAATGTGAAGAAATGAAAGACTATAAGATTATGGAAGACATGAATCTAATTGTTCACCTAACCTTTAAAATACCTTAGATGAGGTTTCCATCAAAATCTTTACCTCGGGTTATAGATTTTAAGTAATGGGGTCATTAAAACCTCATGAAACTATATCTTTTAACATTTAAATGGAGTGTAAATGAGTGAGGGGCATCCTAATTGGAGGGGTTTTTTTTCTTGGTCAAGGGGCAAAGCCGCTGAGTCAGGCTTTCTCTGCGCTTTCCCCACCGGCAGCAAATGATCTGGATGGTAAATGAGAATGGCTTAGCTGTGACAGATGCCAGAGGCTGGTCTTAATTCAAGGAGAAAACTTTTGTTTTTGTTCAAATAAAAGCTTCAGAACCCAAATAGGAGCAGCACCAGGTTGACCTTTTCTGCTCCTTCAGAGTTAAACAGGGCTTGAAGCCAGAACTTTTCCCGTTAGGACTGATGGATAAACACTTAGAAAAGAGCCACGGAAGATTATGTCAGTATGTGATTGCTGCGGTGAGATTACTATATGCACAAAGATGCAAAGATTTGGCAAGAAATGGAGAAGTGGGGCGGGGTGAAATTGACCCAACTTGCTGTGATGGCCAAACTGACTTTGTGGATGAGAGAAGGGTCATTACTGACTTTTATCAATGACTAGAAGCCCCTGATGGACTTTTTGCATTAGAAAGAAAATGAGTTTTTGACTTATGGTTTTGGGGATTAGAAAGAATTGGTTGAAGAAAGAAGGGAATTATGATGTAATCTTAGAGATACAGGTTTAATTATAATTGCATATATTACTGCCAAGAGGAAGACCAGAAGCTACTTCTATACATCATCTGTCTGTCTGTCTGTATCCATCCATCCATCCATCCATCCATCCATCCATCCATCCATCCATCCATCCATCTATCGACACACAGACATACATTTTCACATTTTTTGTTCCTTTTTCTATCTCCATTTTTGTCTCTTCTTTTCTTTTTCATGTTCATTATGTTTACAAACACCAGAGAAAAAAATCCAGCAAAAAACAATACCCCAATCAAGGAAATACCTTGAGGAGAAAACCACATCCCCACCAACACTGGAAGAGGAAGGTGTTGTATATAAAGAGGGAGCAAACTCCACACTCACTGGCACTGATGATGTTACCTCGTTGGGTAATAAAACATCTGCAAGGACAGAACTAAGCTCAGAGAGCACCAGGGATTCCACAGTTCAATCCTGAGATATGTGTATCTTCTTTTGGAAGGTTTCTTCTTTTTTTCATCTTGTTTTTATTGGTTGTTGTGAGCTGCCTAGGGTCACTATGAGAGAGAGGCTGCAAATAAAATAAGGCTGACTGCTATGAATCTGTGCAAGCAGCAACCAATGACCAGAGGAGAGGGGGTGTTCCAGCCAGATCCAGAAGCCACTCAGAAGGGAGGGTTCCTTATACTGTAAAGAACTGAAATGCAGCAAAAAAAGCTGCCTATCTCAGCTTGAGCCATCCCAATACAGAAAACATTACTTTTGACCAATTCAAAAATCACCAGCAGAAATTGTCTCAGCTGCTAGCTGGGGTTGAGGATTCCTTAACATCTTTGAGTGGGGAGGAGTGTCAAACTCTGCAAGAGGCCAGGTATATGTTGCAATCAAACACCACCCCTTTTATAAAGGATGGGGCTCCTGTTGCAATGCTGCACCCAACATTTTGCAGAGTTGGGCCGTTTCCTAAGGGCATCCATCCACATGCCCCTTCTTGTCCCCCAGAAATGGCGGAGGACCCAGGCTGATCAATGCAGATCTGCTCTCTGTCTTTTTTTTTTTTTGCATTTTACTCTTTTCTCCAACTTTCTGGATATTCTCCTTACTCACATTCCCAGCCCCCAACCTTCCTGCCAGCTCAGCAAGATTCTCCTCTCCTCACATCTTTCTTTGATAGATCGGACCCTGCCTGAGACCAACAATTTCAGACCAGAGTCTCATACATTTTCCGTGAGCAATTAGAATGTTCATCACTGCTCACTGACATTACATTTGCTGGCGGAGAAAGAAGCTTAGCTGTAGTGGGGGGAACTTTATTTCAGAGATGATAGATGCTTTTCGTTCAAGGTAATAAAAGTCCTTGATCTTTCTTTATTGGCATGGCATCAGCTTAGGCTTTCTTATTCTGTTACTCAGACTTCATTGGCATTTTATTATTTCTACATAGATCTGTACTGGCAGCGTTGATAGGATGCTTTAGCCCCTCCAACAGGGTCTCACTAAAGTGGGTATTATGAATAGCCCCCGTTAAGAGATCAAGAGTGCAGGACCCCATTGGAAAGTCAATATCCGCCTCCTCTCTCAGGAATATTCCACAAATGGTCCCACTTTTCGGGCACTTAGGATGGGAGTCAAAACAGTTCTCTCTTGTAAACCTTGGAATAGGTAGTCCTCAGTCATGGCGATAGTGGAAAAAGATAGGGCTTTGCTTGGATTACATGAATTGTATGCGCATGTTTTTAACATGGCAAACTGTGGAGTCTGTAAGTGGCACATAAATGGCTCTAATAAATAAATAAATAAACCAACAAGCCGAATCATTTACAGTCCTGGTGACTAAACTCACGCAATGTGCTAAATTTGGTTTGTTTAATTGGAGATACACCTGGGCCATCCGGTTAGGAGGCTCTCCCGGTGGTCACATAAAAACCAGGTGGAACTTTGATCTCATTGTTGTGGCTGCCAACTTGACTTTTTTGACAATACCATGCAGACCCCTGATGCGATTGAAGTCCCACCACCCTGCGCTGGCTTAGCTGTGCCTACCATGTTGACTTTTTTGACCTCACCCCAGCAGACACCCCTGTTCCAACGCATTACTTCTAAACATTTTCAAAGCAATAAACAACTATAGAAACCACCTCAAATTCTGCCCAGATTGGCTCTCAAGGGATGAAAGAGACTTCAAACAAAGATTTTGGGATCCCTTTATCTTTTTGAGGAGGTCATTTAAAAGCTGGGCTTAAATTTACTTTGAAAAAGGCTGACGAATCCTCTGACTCTTTTTCTGATGACTCTGACCTTTTGCCATAATACCTCATCCAACTGACACAAAGAACTGTAGATGGAGTTTTACATCTCCAGCTATTTCCCACCGTGATAATGCTCATTTTATCATTCAGGTAAGTGACTAGAAAGTAGAATTATGGACAGAGATACCTAAAATCATGCCCGCAGTTATTTTAAATCACAGGTAGAAGCAAGAGTGCAGCAACTGAAGGAAGTCTGTGACAGAAAAAGGGATATATCTTTATTATTACTGTTGTTGTTCAGTCATACAGTCGTGTCTGACTTTTCATGGCCGCATGGACCACAACACGCCAGCCTCCCTGTCCTCCACTGCCCACTGGAGCCCGCTCAAGCACACGCCCACTGTGTCAATGATGATATCCAAACATTTCATCCTCTGCCATCCCCTCCTCCTCTTGCCTTCAGTCTTTCCCAGCATCAGGGTCTTCTCTAATGAGTCCTCTCTTTGCATTATGTGGCCAAAGAATTTGAGCTTCAGCTTCACTATCTGTCCCTCCAATGAGCAATCAGGGTTGATTTGCTGTAGGATTGACTGGTTTGACCTCCTTGCCGTCCAAGGGA
>JANHZU010007168.1:40871-57314 GCA_032468055.1 Acrochordus granulatus
CCAGTATGGTTGAACCTCTGGCGGAGCTCTCATCTTCTTCAGAGCACACAAGCCCCCCAACCACAGCAAGGTGGTGCGTCACTGTTCTAGTACTAGTCCTGTCTTAGGCACAAAACCAGCTGGATGATTTGGGGCCAGTCCCTATCTCTCAATGGGGTGCAGTGGCTTAGCAGTTAAGATGCTGGGCTTGTCGGCCAGAAGGTTGGCAGCCCAAGTTCAAGATCCTGGCATTGCATCATGGGATGAGCTCCCATTATTCTCCCCAGCTCCTGCCAACCTTGCAAAAATGCAAGTAGATAAATAGTTAGTGCCTAAATTGGTAGGAAGGTAACAGTGTCCACGCACCTTGGAGTATAGCCATGCTGGCCACATGACCATGGAAGCATCTTCGGACAATGCTGGCTCTTTGGCTATGAAACGGAGATGAGCACTATCCCTAGAGTTGGACACGACTGAAAGGGGAAACCTTTACCTTTACCCTTTCTCTCAGCCCTAGGATTTAGGAAGGCCATGGCAGACCACTTCCAAAAATGTTGCCAAATAGAATTGCATGAGCTTGTCCAGTCAGTTCCCAGAGTTCCCAGGACAAGACTGACTTGAAGTCACAAAGTTTTAAAATCAGTTGTACAAGGGTGGAATTTAGAACCATCAAATCCTAAACTACAGTTTTTTCCCCCCCAAACAATCACAATTATTTCTAAGTTGTACACCTGCTTCATGTTCTGTCACCCAGGATATTTTTCTCAGCCTCCCTTTCTGACCCATCTCTGACCTTCACAACAGCCAGCATCTTCTTGGGAAAAAACATCCTTAGCAGCTCTTTGATGGCAACAGCGATGTGCTAACTCAGCCTGAAGATGGCACTCAAGGATGCCCATGAGTGAGAACCGAGGCGCTCACTTTTCCACTAAGGTTGAGCCTTCCGTATTGCCATAAGCACAAGTTCATATGGCTCATAAAATATGCAAATTGTTAGGCAGGAGGCCAGCAGATCAAAACTTGCTGGAGAGAAGGCAAGAGAGGTCACTGTGGATCTTGCAAACTGACCTAAGGGTCAAGAATATATTTGCAGGCTGTAACCATTCCTGCCATTGATGGAGGTTAAGATTTTAAAATGCAGTTTAGCTAAGCAGGAGAGAGTCAACTACTCTTCTCCAGCTCATATTCATCTGCAATACTCTCACCATCTTATAAGGTAAGGGGGAAAAATGTGGGGAGCCCAGGGACCACATTTAGCCTTTCTGCAGCATGCTGGGAGTCAAGATCTTAAAAAAGGAGACCAAAGAATTTTCAGAGCCAAGAAAAAAATTATACTGAATTCAGTTCTATTTGAATGTACATAGAATTAGAATTACACTCATTTTAAAAAGGCAGCTAATTTTTATTTCTCCCTGTTTATTTAATCATTTTCTCTTCTGGTGCATTAAAAGTTTGAGTTCAATGGCAACATTTGGGGAGACTGGGAAGGGCCTTTTTACAAGGACAATTTGTCCTTGTCTATTATTGTCCCTTATCTATTACAAGGAGATAATTTAGCTCTGATTATTTAGGAAAGCATTATCTGTCATCAGCATGTTAAATGTGGCTATTATCTTGAATGAAACCTATTGAGGTTCTTGCTATGTTGCTAAAGCAAATGTCCTATTTGGAAGAACTTTTTTGGATGAACAGCTTATGACCACAAGAACTGCAGGTGTTTCCTCAAATAGATTCATCTGTACCTCATCAAGCCTTCCCCGTGGCCTTTCCAAATATGGAGATTATATATGTGTTTCAAATCTTTCAAGCACAACATTTCACCTCTGCATCTGAAATCCCATAGCCCAGGAATATCCATATCACATGCTGTTGAAATGTTGGCGTGAAGTTCACCCTATATAGAGAATGATTAAAAGATAGCTTGCATCATAGTAACTTCACAAGTGCATCTATCAATGTTTGTTGGCAATAGCATGGAACGCATTTGCCATTGCCATCTTCTAGGATTATTTCATGCACACACTTTTCCTACTAACCAAACTGGCATTCCCTGGTGATATCCCATCTAAGTGATTACTAAGACCAATCTTGCTTAGCATTTGCATTTATTTAAACCTCATTGGTTCAGATAGAAACATTCTATAATTCCAAAGCTTCTGGAAATAAATACATTATGATATGTGCATTAAAGTTGGGCATACAAAGAAAGGTACTTTATTTAAATCCATGCTCAGCTATGGAGGTCTCTTGCTGGTCTTAGTCTCATTGTCATTTATCTTAGCCTAACCTGCTCTTCAGAAGATGGTTTTTGTAATAGTTAAGTCACCAGGCTAGAAATTGGGAAACCATGGATTCTAGTCCCACCTTAGCCATAAAGCCACCTGAATGACCTTGGGCCAATCACTCTTTCTCAGCCCTAGAAAGCAGGAAAGGGCAAACCACTTCCAAAGAAATCTTGCCAAGAAAATTGAAGGGACTTATCTAGGCAGTTGCCAGGAGTCGACTCTGACTCATAGGCATAAGTAGGTACAACTTACTACTTAATTATGAGATTTGATCCCCCTTGATGGGGAGCAGAGGGCCCAAATGGCTAGTGAATAGACAGGTGATATGGGGAGAGGAAGGGTGGAACCAGGGGGAAGCTGGAATCAGTCTTGAATCGCAACGCATCCTGAAGTATCAGAAACCCAACTCCTCCTGAGGACTATTGAATCTTAGCTATGCAGATGTTCAACATGCAGTTGAGCAAATACTTGTAACTTTGATGGACCAATAAATCTGTTAGTCTGAACTGCACTGCCTGAGTCTGGTCCTTTTGATAGATGAGATCCAAAACTATGAAAGAAGACATGGGTGGAAAAGCAAACCCAATGCCAAAGAAAATATTATTACTGTAAATAATATTTTTTGATAAAATCCTCATGGGTTAAGAGGGATGTTCTTCTGACATAATGACCACCTTTCATTGCATTGTCCTCTATAGTTCCTGGGAAAGTTCATTATTTGGTCCGTTATAGCATTTGTTTTCTGTGTTTGCTTAAGATGAATATTATTGAAAACCAATTCAAGTTAATAACAGGTCATCCATTTTGATCAACACCTTGCCCGCTTTTTGTAAGCTGCTTTGAGTCTTTTGGAAGTGGGTGGTGAATCTATCTTTGGAATAAATAAATAAATAGTTTAATGGAAAATATATATGTGCTTTAAATCAAGTAAATAAATAAATAAATAGCAGCATTGCCCTTCACCATTTCCAACAGTAAGATGAGCTCATCTGCTAAAAATTAATTCATCCGTTGGCAGCTCGTTTTTCTTCTAAAAAGCTTTCTATGTATATGTAAAACATTTCACTTTTATTTGGGAATGTTTATATTGGATTATTTTTATCTATGGAGCATGCCCAATGATGAAGATGATGAGGATTCTGACTTTTTTGTGGTAACCAGAACAGCTTATCGCCTAAACATATTTAAAAAATAGTAAAATAATGCAAACTGATCCTCAAATATTATTAACTTATAGATTACTGACAGCAGCAGTATGAAAACTCAGTTGCAGCAGTGCTATCATCTGACAGCAGTGAAACTAAAAGATATTTAAGTTATAGGGTAGGAGCTTGAAACAAAAAGTTGTTGCCAATGAAAAGCCTTCAGCTCCTATAATTCCAGACAGGAAGGATGAAAAAAGGAGGTGGCTAGGTTGCAACCAAAAAATGATTCTCACGCAGTGTTTTTCAGACTTGGCAGCTTTAAGATGAGTGGACTTTAGCTCCCAGAATTCCCCAGCCAGATCGTACTTCAGAGTTCTGAAGTCTGATTGATTGATTGATTGTTGATTGATAACCTACCTTTCCTCCAAAGTCTCAAGATGCTATGCATCATACTTTTTCCTTTCGTTATAACAATCACAACCACCTTAACAACCACAATCCACCTTTTGGAGGTAGATTGGACACAAAGGGGACTTCAAGGGGAAGGGGTGTCAAAAAAGACACCCATGTGATCAAAACCCTACCTCTGTTTCACATGAATTGTGAACACATTAAAAAGCAGTGGAATGTAATGGAATATGCACCTGCAGCAGCAGAGGGGGAGGATTTGGCCAACTCAGAGCTTTCCCAGAAAGAGACCCAGATCAAGAGACTGCGCAGTGCCAGGCTGAAAGGGGAAAGGGAGAAGAGGTTCAGGGTAACCACATCATAGAACCTTTCAAGATATATCTACTGGCTTAGAAAGTTATAGCTTTATTTTGGCAAAATTCCATTTACTAGGTGTAAGCAGATAAAGGCTTGGACCTGATTGGATCTTGCTGTCTTATCTCTGGACTTAGGCCTGACAGGGGCTTTATTCGTGCAGGTGCAACTCCCATGTTGACTTTTTAGACCCTCCCTGTGGATATTCTATTGGTTAGAGGTAGCAATTTAATCATCTTCTAAAATAGTATGTGGGAATGACCTTGGCAGATAGGAAGAAGAGCACGAAGATCTGGAATTCATCATGGTCCCAGTAAGCTTCCATGGAAATGCAGTACCGTTGGCTAATTCACATGTTGCTGTTCTACCATGGGTTGAGGCAGCTTCTGTTCCAGCTGTTGGATTAGTTGTATCATGGCACTCTGCAAATTGGTCACTTGTGCATCTACTTGCTGGCGACGTTGTGCTGGTGTTATGCTCAGTAGACAGAGGAGTCCCATGGAAATAGGAGGTCATCCCTAAAACTCCAAGGGTAATCTTCTGCCTCTCTTAGGAAGAAAGTAGAAGACTTGCAAGACTGATGTTAGCCTTGTGAGGTAGTCCAGACAAGAAGCACAACCAGGAATATCAGGTCTATTTTTATTGTAAGATTACGTTAACAGAATCTTGCAAGTCTGAAAGTACCCCTCTTATCCCTCTCCCAAAAATTAGAGACGTCCCTTCTGAGATGCTTTTCCATCCCCACCTGTCCTTCAGAACCAAACTTCATTTATCGTACCATTTGTCTAGGCTGTGATTCTTCTTCCCGTCTCCCAAGGTCACCCTCACATAATACCTCTCCCAACAGCTGTGTGGACTTGATCCCAGCTCAGTACCCAATTTCTTAGGTCAACCTGGCTTTTATTTGTGGTCTTAATTCCCAAGCAGACTCACATGGAAGCAAACAGGCTGAGATAATTCTGTTTGATTTCTGCGTCAGAAACTAAATAAAACCAAATTTGCAGAATTGCTGAGAAACTACTCCCTCTTCCCATACCCTTCACTGATAACATCAGCTCATGGAACACAGATTGTAGACAGGTGTGGCTCTAATGTGAAAACTTCCATGGGAATGCGTGCAATATAGTTTTGATTCTGTCTGCCTCTCTAACTGGGGAGGGGAATAGGGAGGCCTTCCAAGAAGGCATTGATTGGAGTAGTATAGACTGTTCTAATGAAGGAGAGGTTGTCAGGGTCTCAAAAATAACTAAATGGGAAGTTTTCTTCATGAAAAACGGTTCTTGTCAAAAGACATAATTCCTGCATCATGCCTTTCAACCAAGACAGAGCCAATTTAGATGAGTGGTTAAGGCACCAAGCTAGAAACCAGGAGACGGGGAGCCCCAGTCCCGCCTGAGGCAGGAAAGCCGGCTGGCTGGCTTTGGGCCAATCACCAGGAGACGGGGAGCCCAGTCCCGCCTGAGGCAGGAAAGCCGGCTGGCTGGCTTTGGGCCAGCCATGCTCCCTCAGCCCAACCCATCTCACAGGGTTGCTACTGAGGTAATCATCGGAGGAGTGAGGCACATTAGGTATGTTCAGCACCTTCAGTTATTTATAATAATAAAGGTGGGATAATAAATAAACTCTTCATTTATTTTTATGACAGTTTAAGAACTGCCCATCTCCCTCACAGATATCATGAAGATAACCTGCCTAAAACAAAAGTTTGGCAATTCCAAATCCCCAAGAAAAGGATCTTGAAGAAGACAGACATCCAATGCAACATTCTTTTATTCTTCAGTTGTTCCGTCATGTTCAACTCTGCGACCCAACAGACATCATTTCACCAGAACCACTTACTCGTAATTGCTTCTTCTTCAAGCTATGGTGTCCTTCGAGATATTTCCTAAGTGCCTCTGCCAACTTCTCTATTGATTGCCTTCCATTTTTCCAAGCATCAATGTCTTCTCTATCAACTTTGTTTTTTGTATTTTGTGTCCAAATATCTAAGGTTTAGTTTTATGATCAGTGCTTCCCATAAGAGTGTGCAGGTGTTTGTGTGCCTTTGAGTCAATGTTGACTCCTGGCAACCACTTGGACCAGTCCCCAAATTTTCCTTGCAAGATTTTTCAGAAGTGATTCACCCTTGCCTCTTTCTTCCTAGAGCTGAGAGAGAGACTAGCCTAAGGTCATCCAGTTGACTTCATGCCTAAGCCAGGACTAGAATCACAGTCTTCTGGTTTCTTGTCTGATGCCTTCACGACTACACCAAACTGGTTCTCTTAAGCAGTCTGGTTTTATTTTAGATAGCATTGAATGCCACCCTAATCATTTGGTAAAATCAACTGGGGAAGTCTTCTGGCCACCAGTGAATCTGGCTCATAGTAGAGTTTTCTCAGTGATGATATCCTATTTTTTTTTGTAATAATTTTATTAGAATTTTAAACAAGGAAGATAAAAACTAACAACAACTAATACTGAAGATAAAAGAAAGAAAAAAGAAAAGAAAGAACAAATCCAAAAGTGCAGGGGGAAATAAAGAAAAAAGAAAGTATAAAGAAAGTAGCTTTGATTTTCTTTTACAGCAGTTATAACTATAAATGTCACACATATTCTATGGTTACCTGTTAACATAACTTTTACTTTTCTTGTAATATATTTTTCTAGTCATCAAAACTATGTATCATAAGTACACTTTTTCCTATTTTCCACTAAAATGGAATGAGGTTTCCAATCAGCATTAATTAGTGTCTTTTCTCTGATTAAAGTAGTCAGTTTAGCCACCTCAGCAAGTTCCATCATCTTTACCTTCCATTCTTCCATTGTGGGTAACATCAAATCTTCCCAAATTGTTCATATAAAAGTAATACTTTTTCCAACTTTTTGTCTATCAGTCCCAAAAGAAACACCCCTGACTTGAGTGGTATAATAATCTTTAGAATCTTCTCAATTACCGTATCTATTTTAATCCAAACATTTTAGCTTTTTTTAACACATCCATCAAGCATGATAAAAAAAATCCCCTCTTATTGTGCACATTTCCAGAATAAATTCAAAGTACTTTTATATATTTCAGACAATTTTGTCAATGACAAGTACCAATGATGCATCGTTTTATAAAAATTATCTTTAAAATTATAACATAATGTAAATCTCAGTCCTTTCATCCACAAGTTCTCCCATTGTTCCAATTGTATATTTTAACCAAATCTTTTACTTTTCTTCTGTTACAAATTTCAATAAGTTTATACATTTTAGCAGTTACATATTCATCATTTAAACACAGTTCTGTTTCAAACTGAGTCTTACAATGTTCAAAACTATAAACTCTTTTGTCTACTTTAAATATTTTAATAACTGTAAATAAATAAAGCATTGACAACTATACTCCTCTGCTACCAGTACTTCTCTTGATTTTATTTTGCATTCCCTTGGCAAAATTCTAGTATCTCATGATAAATTAGTCATTTGTGTTTGCCTATTATTTCTCATCTATAAAATGCTTCATGTGTTGAGAGCCACAAAGGTGTTTTTGGCCACAACCTGGATTTATATCCTTTCTGTATTCTCAATATGGCTCATCTAATATAATGATTTTTTAAATCCACATCATACCACAAATGATGCCTAACTGATTGTCTTTGGATTTTTCCCTAAAATACAGTTAAAAGACAATGTGAAAACAATGTAGAATATCTGGAAAAATACAATGAAAAACAATGTACATTATTTTTTTTAGATTCAGAAAAAGCTTTTGATTTTAAAGTCTTGGAAGATATGAATTTTGGACAGAATTTTATAAAATGGGTAAAATTGATTTATACCTCTCAGAACCTCCAGTGAGGCACCACCTTGTCATGGTTGTGGGGCTTGTGTGCTCTGAAGAAAATGAGAGCTATTCCAGAGATTCAACCATATCAGACAGATTTGCTCAGAGAAGTCAGACAAAGAGTGATCCCTCCCATAAAAAAGGTGATTAGACATAATTTACAGAAATCCATACCAGCTTGGTTGTCATCCATGTCAACAA
Organism: Acrochordus granulatus; assembly: GCA_032468055.1. Lineage (NCBI taxonomy): Eukaryota > Metazoa > Chordata > Lepidosauria > Squamata > Acrochordidae > Acrochordus > Acrochordus granulatus. The sequence goes on from JANHZU010007168.1 coordinate 49,052, forward strand.
GGACCACACTAGATGTTGGAGTGCCTGGACATCTGGTGAAAAAATGGGCTACAGGATTCCACTGGAAAAGAAAATGGCAACTTACTCCAGTATCCTTGCCAAGAAAACCCCATGGACAGTAACAAAAGGCTAAAAGATAGGATACCAGAAGATGAGCCCCTCAGGTCCAAAGGTGTCCAATATGCTACTGGGAAATTGCAGAAGACAATTACAAGCAGCTCCAGAAAGAGTGAAGTGGCTGGGCCAAAGCCAAAAGGATGCTCAGCTGTGGATGTTTCTGGAGGTGAAAGGAAAATCCAGAGCTGTAAGGAACAATATTGCACAGGAATCTGGAATGTAAGAACTATGAATCAAGGTAAGCCAGATGTGGTCTAAACATGAGATGGCAAGATTGAACATTGACATCTTAGAAATAAGTGAACTAAATGGACAGGAATGAGGGAATTTAATTCAGATGACCACTATATGGACAAGAATCCCTTAGAAGAAATGGAGTAGCCATCATAGTCAATAAAAGAGTGGGAAAAGCAGTTCTGGGATGCAATCTCCAAAATGACAGAAAGATCTTGTTTCAAATCCAAGGCAACATCACAGTAATCCAAGTCTATGCCCCAACCACTGATGCTGAAAAGGCTGAGGTTGACCAGTTCTATGAAGATCTACAACTCCTTCTTGATCTCCACCAAAAAAAAGATGTCCTTTTCATCACAGGAGATTGGAATGCTAAAGGAGGAAGTCAAAAATTAACTGGAATAACAGACAAGTTTGGTTTAGAATATAAAGCAAAGCAGGGCAAAGGCTAAGATAGGTTTGTCAAGAAAATACACTGGTCATAACAAATACATTTTTCCAACAACCCAAGAGGCGACTCTACACATGGACATCACCAGATGGTCAACACTGAAATTTGATTGAGTATATTCTTTGCAGCCAAAGATGGAGAAGCTCTATCCAGTCAATCAAAACAAGACCTGAAGCTGACTGTGGCTCAGATCATGAGCTTCTTATTGAAAAATTTAGGCTGAACTTGAAGAAAATAGGGAAATGACTTCAATGATATCCCTAATGAATATGCAGAGGAGGTGAGGAATATATTTAAGGGATTAGGTATGGTAGACATAGTGTCAGAAGAACTATGGGCAGAAATGCATAACATTGTACAAGAGGTATCTACTAAAACCTTCCCAAAGAAAAATATATGTAAGAAAGCAAATAAGGCTTTACAAATAGCTGAGGAAAGAAGGAAAGTGAAAGGCAAGGGAGAAAGGGAAAGATACACCCAACTGAATGCAGATTTCCAGAGAATAGCAAGGAGAGATGAGAAAGCATTCTTAAATGAACAATGCAAAGAAATAAGAGTAAAACAAAAGACTGTGAAAAAGTGGGGCTCTCTTCAAGAAAACTGGAAATATCAATGGAACATTTTGTGCAAAATTGGGCATGATAAAGGACAAAAATGGTAGGAACCTAAGAGAAACAAAAGATTAAGAAGAGATGGCAAGAGTACACAGAAGACTTATACAAGAAAGATCTAAAAGGTGTGGTCAATGACCTAGAGCCAGACATCCTGGAGTGTGAAGGCAACTGGGCCTTAGGAAACATTACTAACAAAGCTAGTGGAGGTGATGATATTCTAGCTGAACTGTTTAAAATCTTCAAAGAAAGATTTTGAAAGTGCTGCATTCCATATGCCAGCAAATTTGGAAAACCGAATAATGGCCACAGGATTGGAAAAGGTCAGTTTACATTCAAATCCCAAAGAAGGGCAGTGCAAAAGAATGTTCAAACTACTGTACAGTTGCACTCATTTCACACACTAGCAAGGTTATGCTCAAGATAATACAAGCTAGGCTTCAGCCATTTATGTACCAAGAACTATTAAAAGTACAAGCTGGTTTTTGAAGAGGCAGAGGAACTAGAGATCAAATGGCCAACATTTGCTGGATCATGCAAAAAGCAAGGGAATTCCAGAAAAAATCTATTTCTGCTTCATTGACTATGCTAAAGCCTTTGACTGTGTGTATCACAACCAAATGTGGCAAATTCTAAAAGAGATGGGAGTACCAGACCACCTTACCTGTCTCCTGAGAAATCTGGATGCGAACAAAGAAGCAACAGTTAGAATCAAACATGGAACAACAGATTAGTTCAAAATTGGGAAGGAGTATGACAAGGCTGTATATTTTACTTATACGCAGAGCACATTATGCAAAATGCTGGGCTGGGTGAATCACAAGCCAGAATTAAGATTGTCAGGAGAAATATCAACAACCTCACATATGCAGGCAATATCACTCTAATGGCAGAGGAACTAAAGAGCCTCTTGATGAGGCTGAAGGAGGAAAGTGCAAAAGCTGGCTTGATACTCAACATTAAAAAACTTAAATCATCACATACAGTCCCATCACTTCCTGGGAAATAGAAGAAATGGAAACGGTGACAAATTTTACCTTCTTGGGCTCCAAGGTCACTGTAAATGGTGACTGCAGCCATGGAATTAAAAGGTACTTGCTCTTTGGGAGGAAAGCTATGGCAAACCTGGACAGTATTATTAAAAAGCAGAGACATCACCTTGCCGACAAAGGTCCGTATAGTCAAAGCTATGGTTTTTCCAGTAGTAATGTATGGTTGTGAGAGTTGGACCATAAGGAAGGCTGAGTGTCAAAGAACTGACGCCTTCGAATTGTGGTGCTGGAGAAGACTACTGAGGGTCCCTTGGATGGCAAGGAAATCAAACCAGTCAATCCTATTGGAAATCAACCATGACTGCTCACTGGAAGGACAGATGCTGAAGCTGAAACTCAAATACTTTGGCCACCTAATTAATGCAAAGAGAGGACTCATTGAAGAAGACCATGATGCTGGGAATTATTGAAGGCGAAAGGAGAAAGGAACAGCAGAGGATGAGATGGTTGAATAGCACTATAAACATGATGGGCATGGATTTGGGTGGACTGAAGGAAGCAATGAAGAACATGGAGACCTGGCATGCTATGGTCCATGAGGGTAATGAAAAGTTGGACATGACTGAACAACAACAAACATACCAAAAACACAAATTATTGTTAATAAAGATCTAATGAAACCTTATGAGATAGAAAAAGGAACAAAGCAAGGTATTCCCTTTTCTGTTTATTTTGATTCTTGATGTTATGAATGTAGATAGAAGGCAAGATAAGAAAATAATAGGTAATATTATAGATTATTGTTATAGATAATAGCTTCCCAGAATCACCTTATTAGTGAGAGGGGCAGCATATAAATTTAATAAATAAATAAATATAATAGGTGTAAAAATTGAAAAAGAACCTTCTAAGTTGAGAACTTTTGCAGATGATTTGGTACTGATTTTGGAAGATCCTTGAAAGGAGACTGAACTATCAATGGGAAAGCTAAAAGAATTTGGACTATTAGCTGCTTTTAGGATTCCTAAACAGAAGACACCAACATTTACAAAAAATATGAAGATACAAAAATCGAACAGACCTGATGACCAAAACTTCAAGATCAAGAAAAAGGTAAAACATTTGGGTGTTAATTTGACAAATATGAATTGCATGTTCTTTCAAAGTAATTATGTTAAGACATGGAATGAACTTTAAAAAGATAAGTAACTAAGTAAGTAACTAAGAAAGCACAATTATTGTTGGGAAGAGTTTCTGGGATGAAGATGAATGTTTTGCCTAGAAGGTTATTTTTCTTCCAGCCATTACCTGTTTTGACAACTGATGTAGAACTGATACAGTGACAGAAAGACATATTTAAATGTGTAGCAGCGGAAAAAAACATGAGACAGGCACGATGTCCTAATTCTTGTCCTTGATTCTGCAGACGTTTAGTCTCCCTCTCCAATAGTTTTGTTTAAAACAAAATACCCACTGATGGTTACCCCGAGCATTTGCAAAAACTCTTAGAAACCAGATGTATAAATAACAAAGCAGGGCTTTTTTAGACCCAGCATTGAGCCTTTATGAGGCATTCTTTTTTATCACATACCAGTATTGCTCTGCCCCAGAACAATTTTACAGTCTACAATTCCTTAGATCAGTTTGCTTTTCACATGAAGAGTTGAAGAGCAATGAGCGCAAACTGCCTTCCAGCAGTGCTTTAACACCTTTCATAATATTTTGCCAGCATCCAAAAGTTGAACTTTTTAGATAGGAAAGACAAAGAGCAACTGAAAAGGAAGATCGGGAAACAACTGAATTATTTAATAGGAAGGGAGAGCTATAGAAGGGATGGTCTTTCGTTGAGAACTGGACTTGTGAAGTTGGGAAGTTCTAGGGCTCTGATCTGCCAAGATATTGGGAAAATTGAATAAGTTTGATAGTTTAAGGAGAGCTGTTTTATGGCTTAGGAAAACTATTTTCTTTATAGAGCCGGCAGCAGTGCTGCAAGTAGCCATTGTGTCTTGTTAACAAGTGGAGGAACATTGATGGGATTACACACATTTCCTCAATTGACCTTGGAACTTCTGAAATTATGCCCTGCTGTCTCTTTCTAACTAACTACCCTAGATAATTGCATTGGGCTGGGTCTCTCTTACCACTAGGCAGTTATTCTGCCTTTGTTAGGGGTAATTGATCCTTCTTTCTTTTCAGCAAGGGAAGGATGGGGAGGGGGGTCTTTAGCAGCAAAAATAGCTCCTTTAGGTGTAGCAGGATTATGTCAAGTGGAGAACTGATCCCTGATGCCTTTTTTAAAGAACATTATTAAAATTATCCTAATATAAAATACCAGATGAAAATATAAAGATGGTAGGAAAATGGGAAAGGGGATGATAGTTGAAAGTGGGGGGAAAGGGGGAAAGAAAAGAAAAATCAACTTCCAACTCTTTGCAGCACAGTAAAGTACAAAATAAAATTACAACCTCAACTTTTTACTTTTTACTGACTTAACAAATACTAGCCATTTCTTGTTTCTATACCAACAAACAAGATTAATCAGCAAAACGCAATGTCAAGATTTCATATATTTTTTCTGCCTCAAGCACAATGTCCAGAAGTAGATTCCAAGTGAAAACAAAGCTAGATATATTCTTTTCTGTCGTAATTTAATTTAATTAATTTATTTATTTGTAACCCGCCTTTATTATTTTACAAATAACTCCAGGCAGCTAACATATCCAACATAGCTTCCTTCTCTTATTTTTCTGTTTAATGAATCAGTTTTGCCATTTTAGCTAACTCCTTCACTTTCTCTAACCATTCTTCTGTTGTGGGGGTTGACATATCTTTCCATTTTCCCCATGATCTTTTTCAAAGTTAGGGGGAAATAAATTCTCATTTCAGCCCTAATACTGAAGTCCAGCATGGAGAATAAAATCAGCAAAGGAAATATTTGCAAATACGCAAATACATTCGATTGAGGTTCCACAAGATCTGTGGTATCAAAGTGGTTATTCACCCCTGTATAACACAAACGTGTGACCCAGCCACAATTAGGAACATATTACCATGGTCACAAGTGTGAAATGTGGAAGCCAAGAACTCCACACAGGACAAATCTTCAGGCCACAGAGACTAAAGACAACCAAAGCCTGCACATCATGTCAGTGGGTCATACCTGTTCTACTGCAATCTTAATTTATTTATTTAAAACATTTATATAGCTCCCCATATTTTAACCAGCTCTGGGCAGCTCCTAATCAAAGATTAAGAGTCACATAAAATCATTTTAAAAACTATAAAATTCAACCATTTAAAACATAAACATTAAAAACAACAAAAACCTGGCACCCATCCATGTTAATGTGCAATCATTTAGTCTTCTCATAATGCTTGGGGGCAAAGCTAGGTTCTGTACTTTACAGAAGATTAGAAGGGTGAAGGCCTATTACACTTCAGGGGGCAGAGCACTCCATAGGGCAGGCATTGCCACAGAACAAGCATGCTTCCTAGCTCTCATCAGATGGCAATATTTAGGGGAAGGGAGTAGGAGTATATCCATCCTGTCTGACTTGGTAGGATGGGTAGATGACCTTAGGGAAAGACAGTCCCCAGATAACCTAACCTGGGCCATATAAGGCTTTACAGGTGATGACCAGTACCTTGAACTGCACCTGTAAAGAAACTGGAAGCCAGTGCAGCTTTCACAACAGAGTTGTTACATGGGCAAACCTAGGTGCCCTCATTATTGTGCATGTTGTTGCATTCTGGACCAGTTGAAGTTTCCAGGTGGCTTCAAGGGGTCCATGTAGAGCACATTACAGTAATCTAGACACGAAGTGACCATGAGTGACCCTCATGTATGATTCCCAGTGAAAAAAGATGAAAAAGACACTGATAAATTTCCAAGAATCTAGAATTTTCCAGGTATAGGAAATGTTCTGGGGTCTGCACCAGAATTCACAATGTGATAACCAAGCTTAACCAAACATTTTTTTATTTTAAAAAATATGTATATGGTCCTCATCTTGTGACACACAGATTCAACTTGGTTATTAAATGACTTGGTTATAAATGACAGTTATAAATGAGCTAAAGAGATTGTGTTCACACAATACACACAGCCTAGCCAAGGTTAATCATAACCTCATTGGGTATGTTGTATGAATATAACTATTCAAGCTTTAACTGACTTGGTTAAGCAAGTTGTGAGTGTGACCATCAGCTTGGTAGAGTTGCAATTGTGGGATTATGGGATAGGCCAGCCAGATCAGGAGCTGTAATTTGGAGAGATCTCAGTCCTAATATTTCTCCTTGGAGAAATTAGGAAAACAAGGGCTGGATCACTCTCAAGAGAGAGTGATTCAGAGCTTACTCTGCTAGACTAGTAAAAACCAAGTGCCATTTTTTCAAAAAAAAATCTACAGCGAGGGGGACTATCAATATGAATTTTTTTTAAAAAAACAAAAACAATTAGCAACCAAGTGGGAAAAAAATTCCAGCTTTTTGCAAGATATGTTTGTTTGAGAAATTTTGTATAGTAGAATGGTACTTTTCGATCTTATTCAGACCACGGAACCTGTTGGTTAAAAAAAATAATTCCAGAATGGCTAATCAAGAAGCAAAGCTTTAGTGACAGAAAATTGGTTACATTTGAGTTATTTTTTTTTCCGCACCTTATCTTTCAGGACACTCCATTAGGTTTTTGTGCAACCCTAGCATTTTATGGAATACTGTTTGAAAACCCCTGCTCTAAAGTTCTCCCTCGTAGGACATTTGCATGTTAAAGAGGAGGAATCAAGTCTAGCCTTCCTGCTGACAGTTCCATGTTTGATTGATTTATTGACTGATTGAACAATGACAGTGCAGAAAGACACCTAGGAATGAATTTGCTGATTGATTGCAGCACTGAAAGTTCATTGATTAACTGATTGAATCTGCAAGATTTATAACCTGTCCCAATCTGACCTGGGGCAGGCTGCATGAGTAAACTAGAAAATGGAATTATCACAAGCCATTAAAACAATACAGTTATTGTATTTGCTTGAGGTATTCCATTGGTCTGGTTTGACTCAATCCAAGCAAATTGAAAACAATGATGGCTGGATGACTTTGGGTCAATCACCGGGAGACGGTGAGTTCTAGTTCTTCCTTAATCATGAAAGCCAGCTGCGTGACTTTGGGCCAGTCCCTCTTTCTCAGCCAACCTACATCACACAGTTGTTGTTGAGTAAAGGAGGAGGAGAAAGGAGTACAGTATTAGGTATGTTTGTCACCTTGAGTTATTTATAAAAATAATAAAGATGGGATATAAATGCATAAATAAAAAGATAATCAGCAGCAAAAGCAATGGCACTGATGGATTTCCCCACAACCTCATCATCAAGTCCAAAAGCCCATTGAAAACAAGATGGTTTTAAACATTTCCCAAAAAAAAAGCCAAGGGCAGAGCATAAATCACACATCTGGAACAACATGTTCCACAATTTCCTGCTTCCCAATCTGAAATATTCTGGTTTGAGATTGTGCTACCCAGTTGTCTCTGCTTCTGCGATTCCGTTGTACCTTTAATCATGAAATGCCCAGGATTTCATCTCAGGCTTCCTGCATGCTACGAATGTTCCCTGTGCTATATTGTGTTATGTTGTGCTGTGTGCTATGTGCTATGATACCACCCATCTTCCGGAGCAAGAAATCCCTTTGAATGTAAAGGAACAATAGATCTGATAATGGGCATGCTGGGAAGATCAACCACATGAACTCCTGTTGAGGTGAATATAAATTGTTTGCTAAGAACACAATCCCCCCAGTGAGGCACCACCTTGCTGTGGTTGGGGGGCTTGTGTGCTCTAATGAAGATGAGAACTCTGCCAGAG
>JANHZU010007169.1:16442-33394 GCA_032468055.1 Acrochordus granulatus
AGACAGTGTAGTCAGAAGCAGAGACATCCCCTTGCCGACAAAGGTCCGCATAGTCAAGGCTATGGTTTTCCCAGTAGCGATGTATGGCTGTGAGAGCTGGACCATAAGGAAGGCTGAGCATCGAAGAATTGATGTCTTTGAATTGTGGTGCCGGAGAAGGCTCTTGATGGTCCCTTGGATGGCAAGGAGATCAAACCAGTCAATCCTACAGCAAATCAAACCTGATTGCTCTTTGGCCACATAATGCGCAGGGAGGGCTCATTAGAAAAGACTGTGATGCTGGGAAGGATTGAAGTCGGAAGAGATGGGGACGGCAGAGGATGAAATGGATAGATAGCACAATCAGTGTGATGGTTGTGGGCTTGGGAAGACTCCGGGAGGCAGTGCAGGACAGGTGGGGCCTGGCGTACTGCAGTCCATGGGGTTGCAAAGTCGGACATGACTGTGCAACTGTACAACACAACTCTGGATATGAGTTAAATAAGCAGGGTGACAATATACAGCCTTGTTCTAGTCCTTTCTCAATTTTTGAACCCATCTGTTGTTCCATGTCTGGTTCTGTTGCTTCTTGACTAGCATACAAGTTTCTCAGGAGACAGGTAAGACGGTCTGGTATTCCCATCTCTAAGAATTTGCCACAATTTGTAGTGATCCACACAATCCAAGGCTTCAGCAGTCGATGTTTTTCTGAAACTCCCTCGCTTTTTCCATGATCCAGTGGATGTTGACAATTTGATCTCTTCTTCCTCTGCCTCTTGGAAACCCAGCTTTGTACTTCTGGTGGTAGTTCTTGGTTCACATACTGCTGAAACCTCCTTGTAGTATTTTGAGCATAACCTTGTCAGCATGTGAAATAAGTGCAATTGTATAGTAGTTTGAATATTCTTTGGCACTGCCCTTCTTTGGGATTTGAATGTAACATTCAATAACCATTCTCAAAAGCATGCCCCATTCTTGTATGATTTTCATTGGATGTGTAAGAATGGGGTGTGCTTTTGAATGGGCTTCTAGAGGTTGCATGAGAACTAGGCTATGCTTTGTGAGGTTTTGGAAGTTGCAGATGCCAGCATTCTCCAAAGCCATTTCAAGAACAAAGACCTTGTGCAATCCAGAGCAGTCTCAGGTAAGCTATAGGGGTCTGTCAGCACAAAGAGAACCCTGCCTGAAATTAAGCGGCATGTGGAAGATCCTGGGGAGCGCTGGGCCATGGTGCACAGAGTAGCCTGAGCGACAGCAGTGGTGGCTGATCCTCAGAACTCTAGTTCAGACTCAATCTTAGTTGTTCAGGTGACCTAGATTGGAGGGGGGGAGAATTGTTTCTCTCTTGTTCAGGGGGCTGGGGTGGTGACATGTTAGCAGACTCAAGTTGGACCTTTTCCAAATTTTTGACACACTAAGCTCCAAAGGGTCTAGATAAAACTGTTAAATTTACATAAATTTAGTCATTTGCAAGTAATGTTATGTAACAGACATTCAGGAATAATAGGAAATCTTCCCCAATTAGTCTGCTAAATTAAGGATTCACTATAGAAGAGTTTGTGCATTTTGGAGACTGACTTCATTAGAATCCAAAGCATGTAAAAAGTTGTACTTGACTATAGTTCTGAGTCTTGTAGCTGAATGTGTAGATGTTTGGGAATGTACGGAGCGGGGTTGCAGACATGCTCAGATATTTGGAGAGGCTTTCTTCTTTCTCTTTACAGAAATTCAGAGTTCCTTTCTGGGGAACACTGGAAGATTATTGCAAAACACAACTTATGATCATATTAGTACTCAGTTATGGAGAGATGTTACTTTTAGCTGATTTGTTTCCTATCCCAATAAAGTCTATGTGATTCCTGATTTTAATGTATAAAACCTACGCCAATACTCTACCTAGATAATGGAGTAACTGGAGAAGTAGATAATGGCTTTGAGAAGCCACTTGACATACTATTTCTTCTGGTAAATTCTTAGCAACGAAAAGCTAATGAACTTTTCAGCTTTGATACAACTTAATAGAACTAATACTTGAATAAAAAAACTGTGCAGTGTTTATATCTTACATACATTTTGATTCTGCACAGATCTGTTCCAGGAAAAGAATAACCCATGAATATCATGGACTTTATGGACCCATTTGTACTGTTGTAGGTCATGGCATCTGCAAAACTTGGGGAATCCAAAAATGGTTGTTTCTAAGTCACTCCAAAGTTATTTCATAGCATCCTTTGGCAGAAAAACTAGTTTGAACTTTGGAAGCTCCAAAAGTCAGCAACCGTAATTTTAATATGATAGAAGTGTTGTTGTTGTTCAGTCGCGCAGTCGTGTCCGACTCTTCGCGACCCCATGGACTGCATTACGTCAGGCCCCCCTGTCTTGCACTGCCTCCCGGAGTCTTCCCAAGCTCACACCCATCACACTGACTATGCTATCTATCCATCTCATCCTCTGCCGTCCTTTGAGAATATTCCGCGTGCTTTGAGAATATTCCAGCTGGCGTGAGATGAGAGAGAAGAGAGAGGGGGAGGTGACTTCCTGGAGGGAGAATCTGGAGTCTGAAGTCTCAGGAGTTCCCATCTCTTGAACGCCTTTCACTTAATTTACGCTGTTTACGCAGCAAGAGAGGAGGGCTCCATTGTGAGATTTCCCACGTGAGCTCATTGCGCAGTGCTCATTGCAATCAGGAATGCCGACCTGCCATACATTCTGGCAAGGTCAGTTACACGCACAGTAATGGAGTAAGCCATGTGGCAGCGTAGCAGAACTTGCGCATGCTGCCACCATATGGCAATGGAGTAAGCTACGCAGCAGCGTAAGCAAAACATGTGCGTGATGCCGCCCGTACGGCAATGGAGTAAACCACGCATTTCCTGAATGGGAAATACAGAGCACGCTGACTGATGATGCACAAGGTATTCGCATGAAGTTTTCTCGTCTTGTGAGTTGCGGCTTGTCTAGCAGAATAAATTTTATTAATTTTTTTTCTCATCTTGTGAGTTTCATGTCTTGTGAGTTCTTCTTCTTGTAAGGTACCACTGTATACAAATTCTCAATATGCAACTGGGATTAAAATAATATAAATGGGAGACACATTCCTAAGAATAAAAGTAATTCCTCCTCAAGGATACTTATAGCAAATCTGCATCCCTGGCTTGAGGACACAGCCAGGTAATTCCCAGACAGTGGGAAGAAGAGACACAACTGAGAAAGCCTCTTTCATAGCCCTGAAGATGGTAGTCTCTGATCAAGGGACACTTCTCACCCTGTGACTCCCCACACACTCACCTTTATTCCCTTTCTTGGTCTTAGAGTCAAGGTTCGGCAGTCCCACATCTGAAGGCTCATTCTTAATCAGAAGCAGACACACCACGGAGGCAACCATACACAGACAGCCAGAGAAGGCCAGGGTAGTGCGCCAGGCATAGCTCAGTGCCATCAGCGCTGCCACAATGGGCCCGAGCCCTCCAGCCAGGTTCATGCTGGTGGAGAGGATGGCCCACCAAGTCCCAAACTGGGAAGGTTTAAACCACTATAGAGAAGAGAGAAAGAGGAGATGGGTGCTATACCAAGGGGAGGTCATTTGTGCACACTGACCTAAGACTTCCAGCACAAGAACTGATTAATTAAGCAGCTTAATAGGGGCAGCAGGTGCCACCGCCAAGAGACAAGGCAGCTCTCTGGACAAACGTCCCTGTTCCCTAGAACGTAATCCTTGGAAAAGTGAAAACAAGTGAAACCACATTTTTACATCAATTGTTCAGCATTATTTCCTCACAGTGGTTGACAAGAACATTTAATAAAAAACATACACTTTTTTTGCTAGCAGCAAACAGGGGACCTGTGTATTTCACCTGTTTCCAAGGGTCACAGATACAAATGGTTAAGCAATGTAGCAAACACCCCAGAAAGCTTAAATTATGGATTATCTATGATCTCAAGTAATGGCATGTACAGACAGTATGTACAGACAGTACTTGCTTCTGAATGCCATTTGTGAGGAAACCTGAGCAGGAGGAGATAGCAACTGGATTCAGTTTAACAGCTTCCCAAAAGTGTTTGGATAAGCAGGTTCTGAATCAGACTGGTGTTTGATCTACAGAGCTCTTCATCGTTTTTTTAAGATGGGCAGGAGTCTGCTCCTAGCCATCAAAGATCCAGCCGTCTCTGAACAAGGCCCCTTACTAAGGGCCAAAGGAGGTGACTCGCATCCAAAAATATCTGAAAGCAATATGATATGGTTGCAATTTATAGCTCCCACATTGTCAATTCATGCCCCTCCTAGAAAAATGGCATCTGTGACTAGTAGAGAGCACAGATATTGCCTCCCCAAAACTGCAAGGACAGTTCTTAGTTCTGCTAAAGAGCTGCAAGCTCCCAACATCAACCCACAAATCAGCTGATACAGCATTCATGGCTTGGGGTCCTGCATGGTGAAAGGCAGAGCAAGTAGCTACTTGCATTAAGCCATCTTCTGGTGGCTTCCCAGGGCCAAGCATCTGGCTTGTTGCTCCCAGACTAAACTGCCCCTGCAGGAGGCGGGCTGCCAGAAGAAAAAAAAATGGCTCGTTCACTTACCTTGCGTAATACTTTGCCACAGGGGGGCCAGCCCAGGCCTTGGGCCAGCCCATTGAAGAACCAAAGACCTGCAAACAGGGTGATGGTAGAACTCCAGGAAAACAGCACATTGACCAAGCCCACCAACAGGAGTCCGGAAGAGAAGAGCCAGCGGGCACTCATTTGGTCTGAAAGGATGCCGCTAACAAATTTGCTAATGGCATAGGCGGCAGATTGGCTGCTGGTGATGAGACCTGAATTGGACAAGAGCCCCGAAAGCCTCAACAAGCACAATCATCATGACCCACACTCCTGGTCTGAAAGGGGCTCAAACAGGCAGTGTTAACCTGAATCAACCAAGAGCAAGGCAGCTGAAGTCACATAACTTCAAAGCTCTGGGTCCTGAGAATTCTAAACCACTTAATGACTAGTCAGCTTAGTAGAGAGCAGCAAGACTGATTGTAGCCAGAGGAGAAAATATCTTGGATTACAGCAACTCATTTCAAAGAAGTGGCACTTTCCCCACCAAATATGGCAATAAAATGGCACTTTTGAGCTCCAGGCTTGGCTGTGGGCTCTTTGGCCTCTGAGTGGCCACTATAGATACAAACACAATTTGCTCTTGCTGCATAATTACAGCAGCTGGAACCATTATATCCATTCCAGTCAAGACTGAGCTCAAACCTAGCAACATAATTCCTTTTCTCTCCGAATAAACGCTGTTCATATTGTCCCAGCAACAGCCTCTCTAACAGTGGCTGCAAAACTGTAACATATTCCTTGTTTCCCAACAAAGTGAGAAACAACAGCTGGTTTCCCTGGCAAAGCAACACCTGTTCTAAGCATGAAGTTGATTCTCAAATTCCCTCCAGCTCTCTTGGGATGAAGCCTCAAAACACTTCAAAAGGGTTCTGTAGCTCCTAGAACCCTCTGCCCAAGGCTCCTGCAGGACATCTCAAGAAAAGAAAAAAAAGAAACTTACCCAAATCATCTTTGTCCAAGTGTATCTCTTCCATGATTGAAGGCATCACAAAGGAAAAGGTTTTTCTGTTGAAATAGTACAAGGTGTATCCAATGTACATAGCGGTGAATATGATAAACTGGTGATAGCCATAATTCTTCCCTGCCATTGTTGAGCTGACTTGTGCTTCCAAGGATTCAAAGAAAAGTGTGAAGAAGTTGGATGTTCCACTTTAAGAGTCCAAACTGCAGGCGCAACAGAGTTGCTGACTGGAGGGAGAGAAGAAGGGTGGCAGCAAAGTACTCAAAAGAGGGAGCCAGCAGCTGCCCAAATGCCTCTCTGCTGGGCTCTGCTGAGGTTCTGGCTTGATCTCAGCTTATTGCCACTTTCTGGTGAATGATTAATTCGAGGAGGGTCAGGCTAGACACAGAGTTCAGTATAAATCCATCCATCTACAGTGGAATCCAGGCATAGCCAGCCTGTCATAAACAGAGTTTGTGTCTAGAGTGCAAAGATTAGTGAGGCTTTTTTCACACCCTCCCCCCCACACACATATGTACTCTGACTCCTGAACTCAAATAGCGCAAGATAAAACAGAAGGGATCAATGTCTTTCTAGAACAAGGCTGCAGTGGGACCAGGCCTGCCCCTTCAGCAGCAGCAGGCAATTTCCTGGTCATATACTGGCCCTCTCACCTGCCTTTTTCAGAGCAGCACCTGGCTCTCAGGAGTCCCCAAAGCGCTCAAAGATGTTTTTCTAAAGCTGAGAAACATACAAAACATGGGTCAAATGCTGGCCATTGGAGAAGGCAAGTTCAGCCTAAAATATTTACTATTTGGGAGCAAGGCTACCTTGTGTACTTTTTACCATTATCAACCTCCCCATTTTTAGATAAGAACCCAAACAGAATAATTTTACTTTACAGAAGTATCAGTCTATGGGTAGAAGAACAAAATACCCAGACATCTGCTGAAAGTAGCAGGAGAAACCATACATGTAAATAAATCAAAATCACAGTTCAATTTAAAGCTTGAGCAAATAAAATAATGCCCACCTGGCCTCTAAGCAGTAGTAGTTACATGGACCTCATCAGGCTGTCCTTATAGAAAAGACTCTCTTCACGTCTAATTTCCAAAGATTGGGCTGCTCCATATTTGGTTTAATGTCTTCTTGCTTCAGTATCCAGTATCCTGCAAATTCTGAATTATCTGGCAACACAAGACATTCAAAAACAGAACTGCTCCAGATCCCTTGAGTCTCAGATTTTTCTCTCCTTTTACTTTTTCTCTTTTTTTGGTGTAAGCTTTAGTAACTTGATTTGCAAATTACTTTTTTTTACTTACAGTAATAAACGTAGAGTACAGACGGTGCTTCAGGCTGACATTAGCTTTCCATTGTTTTGAGACCCAAGAGCTGTCGCGTAAAAGGGTGAGCTCTTGTTGTCTGCCTAGCTCCTGCTAACAGTTTGAAAACGTGTAAAAATGCAAGTAGATAAATAGGTACCACTTCATTGGGAAAGGTAACAGTATTTGTGTGCCTCGGCGTAGTCATGAACAAATCCTAGCTCTTTGGCTAGGAAATGGAGATGAAATCTGCTACCTAGAGTCGGTCACGACTGGCAGGGAAAATTTTTACCTTTTTTTTTCCTTTTTGAAACTCTTAAGGCCAAAAATGTAAAGAAAATTATTGAAAAAATGTATGTATGTATTTAAATAACATAAATGTTCATAGAGCTTAGTGGCCCTAGTTTCCCTATGGTTATGGTGGTGCCTCAAATACCGTGCTGGCAACCCAAATTAGTTTCTAAAATTATTAATGTTGCAATAGATTTTTTGGAAATAATTTGTTTTATAGAGCAGAACTGCAAGGGGGAAAGTGCAATTCCACATTTGAACCAGCTCACGGTCTCCAAAGGTGTCTTTGAAAAATTGATACTAGTCCATCCTAGATCTCATGAGGACAGATATCCTTGAGTAAGATCCATAGGAAAGCCGCAGTCAGGACTTTTGCCTAAGCCGCACAAAGGCATCCAAAAGCATCCCCAAAATGGAAATGCACTTTGGCAAATAGGCAAACCTCGAACTACCCTTCGGGTATCGAGCCACGGTTTATCGGCCTCCACGCAGCCCAGTCGACTTTCGGCCTTCGTCCAGAGCAGCTTCCACCGGACTACAGCTGAGGTGAAAAGCTCCACGCTAAGCAGAGGACGGAACTTAATTGTCCTCGGCTGTGCACTGCCCTCAGCCCGCGTCTCTGGAGCCCCCATAAAATGATAAACGAAACGGCCTTCGAGGAGGCAGGGCAGGAAGAGGACCAACCTTGGAGGGGCACTTTGGCGCTTCTGCTTCGGGCAACTAACGGTGGCCCGGACGGCACAAACGGGCCAGTCCGCAGGCCCCAGGAGATGTCCCACTGCTGCCTCATGAGCCCACCCCATCCCGGAAGCCTCCCTCAGGGAGCTACCTACGCCCCGCCGGAAGTCGGTGCCGTTTCCTCACCTGGCCAGGGACACCCCGCAGCGCCTTCCCGCCGCCCACTGGTTGGGGGGGTCACCAATTCCCAGCTTCCAATCATCACTTCGTTCCGATCTACGCCTCCCCCCCCCGCCCAGAGCATGGGCGCGCATGCGCACCATTAAGGAAGCCGCTCGAGTCGCGATCCAGCCGCCTGCTCGTGCTCCGTCTCCCTCCCGAGGCCTTAGGGGGATCGGGCGCGCAGAGGCAGGCAGGAGACTGCACAGGTGGCTTTTCTTGGGGCAGCTCGGAGGGTGGCCCCTTCTCTCCCCCATCGGGCAGGGAGAGGGTGGTCTACCTGTCCCGCGGAAAGCAAGAAGCCCCAAACGCCCCAAAGACGAGTCTGGCAGCGGCATCGGTTCCAACGGCTTTATCGGGATTTACAGTAGATGCACGTCCTGCCAGGCAGGTCCGCAGAAGTCTGCGGCGCTTTTTAAAAAAATAAGCTCTGGAAAGTCATCGGATCCCAAGACACGTTTCAAGAGACACACATGTTGTGCACTTGCAACTTCACAGGCTGGGAAGAGAGAGCAACGGGGAAACCTCCAGACATTACACAAACGTTATGAACAGAGGGGGCTGCACAATAAGCAGCTGGGTACATTTAGTCTTAGACATCTACTGTGCTCTAGGAACTTGTAATTTAAGTCTACCAGTCTAAATAGGGAAAATCCCTCAAAGTTACAGGGTTAGAAAAACTCAGCATACAAACGTCCAAACTGATTTTAGCCTAGCAGGGTTTGCTCTGGGCCCATGCACTAGCAGGGACCACAGCTGAACACAAAATACTCATTTTGTGATCCAACAAGCTAGATTCCTTGAAAGAAGAGAATGAATAGAAAAACCTCATCTTCCCTCCGCAGTTGTGCAACAGCTTACAGGCAGGTGAGCTGGCTTGAGCAACAGAAAAGTGAAGCTTCAGGATTTCTTATTGTACAGTGAAAAATGACCTTCCTACATTTTCATCCTACGAGTTGATAAAAGCCCAGCAGCAAGATGAATTGTCTAAATGAATAATGCACATACTCAGAGACAGCAAACCTTGCTAGCCAATTTCCTATTCCCTTATACTACAAATAAAAACATGCCCCAGTTTAGTGCTCAGAGTTGCTAAAATGGTTAACAGAAATCAGAATGTGTAAACTAGGAGCAAATAACAGCCATCCAGCTTCTACGAGCAGCCTCAGCTTTCATAATAGCAGTGTAGTTGCACGGAGGCCCTTAAAATGTACAGAAATGAGGCAAAACCTGGCCAGGGCAATGAACAGAAAGTAATGAAGAGAATATTGGTTATCTAGCTTGCTTTGTCAGTGGCCAGGCCTGAGTGTTAACAGCCTGCCTTCTGGGCTGTTTTGTTCTATATTAGTTGCTCATAAGATAAAATAGGGGGCATTTAAGACCATTACTGCCTACCATTTATGTTACATCTGTGGCACAGAACTAGAGAGCAAGGACAGTGATAGCATCCAGAGAGTAAGATGATCAAGGAGCCACTCAGGCAGGCTTAATCCATGTACCACATTCAGGTCCTCCACTGCCAGGAGATTGGCTATAGGCCCTGCTCTCTGCCCAAGAGTGGAGCCAGAGCAGGTGTGCTGCACTGAGTCTTAGAGAATTCCAGGTAGATTTAATTTGTCACTGAAAAATGTCTATCCCAGGATAAAAGCTGGGACAGATCCTGCAAACATTTCCAAAGAGCCAAAAGTCATCTTTAAGGAAAGGAGTGGATACAGCACAACATTTCCAAATCAGCAAGAACAAAATCCCCAAACAAAAAGGGGGAAAAATACAATTCTATCGTCATCAGTATGTGCCATGTTCCGCTACCCATGTCCATCATTAAAAACAGCAAATTAACTGTAAATAAATAGATGTTGATGACGCACACAGGGAATTGAAGAAGTGTTATAATTCATCATTACTTCTGGTCTCTTTTGTTTCTTGATTCTTATTTCCTTGTGGGCCTGTAGTAAAGCAAAAACAACCACAGGAAGAATAATTCAACAAGTAAGTTAAATATGCAGGTGCAAGGATCAGGAAACATTTTCCAAAACACCCTGCTTTGCCTTTTTGCAGGGGTTGTTCCCATTTAACTGCAGGACAATCTCCACCATCATATGGTCTCTGGTCAATCAAGAGACTCACTTGGGGCCCTGAATTTGCTCAGCTCCCTGCCAGGAGCTAGTGGAAAGTCCCAGCCCACATAGGCAGCTTTGCACAAAATTCATTCTTCTAACATTATTTTCCCATCAATCTCAACTTCCTATTATACTGTCTTGGGAATAATACAGAGTCCTCAGGTTATGATGGCAATTGGAACTGGGATTACTGTTGCTAAGCGATGCAGCTGTAAAGGAAATCTTGTGACTACATTGCTTAGTGGCGGCAGTTGTAGTTGCCATTGTAACTCCAAGACACATGGGTTGTTAACCGGGAAGTGGAAGGAGTCTCAGGTAAGGAGTGCAGGGTTGCTTTCTCTGTGTGTGTGCACGCGTGCATGCATGCTGTTGGAAGTAGGGGAGACCCTATGGCCTGATGGCCGAGAGGCGGCTGGGGATCAGTGAAAATGCAGGGAGACAGGAAATTTACTGGAGTGACTTGTGACATTTCCTGCTGGCTTCTCCATTGATTTTGCTTGGGGAAAGCTGGCAGGGAAGGTCGCAAATGGTGATCACGTGGCCGTGAGTTACTGCAACTGTGTGAGCAGGTTGCCAAAAGGCTAAATTGCAATCATTTAATTGTAGGGCTGGTGCTATGGATAGAACTTTGAGGACATTTGCAACTTCAAACAGACACTGAACAGGGGGTCAGTAAGCAAGGACTACAAGTAAATACCCTTGCTGTACATAGCATTTGTGGCCCTGGATGAATGTGGGAACCTACTGCCTCCAGAAATGAGATACCTGGATTCCACTGTAACATAAGGGGCCAAGGATAAGGTTCCCTCATCAGAGATCCAATTCAAGCCTCCATTTAGTGGGGTTTCCTTACCTCCATCTGGGTCAAGCTCATTATCCAGTGGCATTTCCTCCTCAGTAGGGGGTTCTTTGACCGGACTGGCATCTTCTGCCTGATCTGCTCCTGGCAAAAAAACCCCAGTATCCTCAGTTCTGGTCAGGAGAAACCTACATTAAAGGCAGCCTTAAACACTCCCTCCCCGTTTTCCATCTTGGGTTGGGGTTCACCCAACATGCAGTCTAAGAGGGCTGCTAGGAAAGGCACCTAGAGGCTGCTCTGGCTCTAATCCAGGAATCCAAGGCAAGGAATTTAGGTCCAGAAGACCTGCCAGAAGCCTGCTTACCTTCCCGATTCTCCTCCTTGGGAGGAATGGTCTTGTCGTTTTCTGGAGACCCAGTGGTGTTTCTGTTTGCTTCAGGTTTTGTGGTGTTCTCCCTCTTCTTGGGCTTGGTGAACTTGGCTTTATTTAGGAGGTACTGTACCTCCCGATCCAAGCCTGCAATCTTCATCTCAATGTCTTTGGAAAGCAGGATGGGCTTGGCAGTGGGTAGCAGCTTGTTCTGCTCTGCCAGGGTCTCATTTTTCCACAGCTAGAAAAAGGCAATGAGTATTTGTCTTCCTGCTGAGGACTGGCAGTTGTCTGCATTAGCCACTTCCCCATACTGGCAATATCACCGCTGGAGAGCTTCACAAGGCCCCTCTTGAGGGATCTGATTGCTTCCTTTTAACATTTCATAAGATAATAGAAGGTGGGAAAATACTGATGGTACTAACTTAACCGAGGATCTGAGGAAGTCAGCTGGCCACAAATTATGGCTGAGTGGAGGTTCTTCTCCCCCTAATAGAGCTGCCTGCTGCATAGACACTTGTGCCCCTCTCCAAGTTGTGGGCTCTTCAAAGGTGCCTCTTTCCCAGCCTTGGAGCTGAGAGATGTCCTTCTACCCCCTGGCTGGAATCCCCAACATTTTCAATACCCCAGTGCCCAAGCTTACCTCCGTCTCATTTATAGCCTTCTCCAATGTGCTCAGCTCTATCTCTGTGAAGATCTGATCAGCCTCTGGAATCATTCTGGCTCCCCTGAAAGGGAACATGAAAGGGGTTCATCCCTACTTTGTCTGCAGAAAAGCTCAGACTTACTGGTGATTTTGGCACATGGGGCATCTCCCACTCAAGGCGCCCCTACTTCCCCCTGCAACTAGGCCAGGGAGAGGGCAGCTGGTGCCCAGAGGGCTGGCAAGACATGGAAGAATCTTTACTTCTTCGTTTTACAGAAAAGAGTGCTTACTTCATACCATTAGGCTGGACTTAAAAGAGTGCACCAAAAGATTGAAACAAAGCGTAACTGGTAGAGATCCAGTGCTTGAAAGATTGGGAATTGATCAATAGCAAGACATATTTTTGCAAACAGAACCTATTTGGTCCCACAATTTTAAAGCCTCCCCCAGAAATCCTTTCTCTGGCTTATACTCACAGAACCAATGATGCCAAGCTTTACACAATTCATGAAACACTGTGGAAGGACTAAAAAGGTGCAAGGCATCTTATGTACTCTGTGTGTGTGCAATCTCTGCTGAAGAAGCTGATAATTCACCCAAGGACGCGGCCTGCCTCCTTCCTACCTGAGGAAGATGCTGGAGTGATTCAGTAAGCTCTCCAGGGCAGCTAGGCGGTCTGGCCACTTCCTTCTCTCTTCCACCCGGAAGAACAGGCTCCGGCACAACTTCCTCAGCTCAGAAAGCTTCTCCTTTAGTTCCTGGGAATGGCAACAGAGAGGATGCAAATCACTTCCTTTGGGAGTTTCCCATATGGTAGACTTCAGGATAGGAATTGTAGGGGCCTCCCATGCAAGCCAGAATGATCCATGCAGAGCCTGAGCCAGCAGTTGGATCATGATTAATGGATTGGGTCTTGGGCAAGTTCCACTGACTTCCACAATGTGAAGAAACCACAACGCCAGGAGATTTGGTCAAACATGTGCCAAAAACAGCAGCCTTGTGTATGATGTTTTTTATGACAAGGAAATAAAACATCAAAAAGAACTGCCAGGAAACAATCGGCCATGTGCCATGCTGTTGCTGCTCTGATGAACAAATCCAGTGCTGTTTCTTCCTAAGAATTCCTCTGACAAGAAAAGGACATGCAAAACACACCTATCCTGGTACTACAATTTCCAGATATCCTGAATTTCCATTTTCATCTGGTCTGGCCAATATGGCCAGTGATGAGGGGCACTGAGAACTACAGTCCAACAGTATCTGGAAGTCCAGATGGTTGTCTTTCTGACCTAGCCTCAGAGGGCCACCCATTAGTCATTTTTTAAAGTACATCAGTGACATCTAACCTTTGTTGGGGCTGTGTAACCCTCATCTTCCATCCAGCTGGAAGCTTCACTCAGCATCCTGGATATTTCCTCTCTTTCCTCTTCAGATGCAACAAACTGGTACTCCTCTTGATAAAGCTTGTCCTGTAGAAGAGAAGAGGAATTCATTTTCCTGAAGAAGAATCTTAGAGGACAACTGGGGGAAGGTGCATAAAGCAGCATCAGGCTGTGTTTTCTCCTGACTAGCCAAGCAATCACAGCATCAGATACACGAGCAACTCCCAGGATTGGCTTGGCAGTGGCCTGGCTATTCCAATCTATGCATCTCCTTACCTGGGTCTCAAAAATGAAAGCCTCGAGGCTGTTGGCTGACTTTTCCCTCTCTTGCTTCTCCAGATCCCTTTCTGTCAACTCCTGCAACCTGACATTGAGGAGATGAGAAGGCAAAGCGCTAGACTGCCAGTTTCTCCACAGAGCAAAGAGACAGCATCCTTTGGTGGGGCTGCCCCACAAGGGAAACAATCACACCTACTTCTGACTGGAGCTTTGCAGCTCCTCTGGCAGCAGATCCAGCACATCATGAACATCAAGTTGTACTGCAATCTCCTCCACCAGCCTCTGCTTCTTGGCCTTCCTCTCCTCCTCTTCTGCTGCTACCTTCCCATTGCTTTCCGGACTTTTCAGAGGCTCCTCCCCCTTTCCAGTCTCTGGTTTTTCTGGGGCTTCCTAGATTGGAGCAATGGAAGGCAAGAAGACGATGGTCTTCAGGGGCTGGCTTTTTCTTTTGTTAAAAACTGCTAGGCAGATCAAGGTGCCAGAGCGAGCCACTCCAACTAATCCTGCTTTGTTGGGTTACACAAATGGGTGTAGGGGGCTTCTTGTGGGGCCAATCAGGCCATGGGAATGCCTGTGGACTGAAAGCCAGTGCAGATCACTACCATCATTGCAGAAAAACAGAGAAAGACAAATTTTAGCACAACCTCACTGACCAAACATGGGTACAGGACAGGGAAGATACCAGTTCTTCCGATCTCTGGGGTCTTTCTCCATGTGGACACGATGCTCCTTCACCCCAAGAAAAATCCCACCCCACAGCGCCAGAAAGAAGGGTGGCCCTGCACCTGAGAGCTGTCCTTTCCTCTGCTCTCCTGTTGGTCCTCATTGGCAGAAGCTTCTCTGGCAGGTTTCTCCTGAGCTGAGGGTAGTTGCTTATCCCTCTCCTCGGTAGCAGGCCTAGCGTGGCCCTTCTGATCCTCTCTACCAAATTCTGCTTGAGCCTCTTCCTCCTCCTAGACAGTGAAAAAATCAAGGGGCCATAAGAACACTTTTGCAAAGCCAGACAACTCAACCACGTTGGGGAAGATTCTGGAGAGATCCAGGAGACCCAACCAAAGCACAGATAAAACCATGGCAAATACAGGCCAGCTCCCTGCTAGACCCGCATATGCCTTACAGTCTGCTATGAAGTCTGGGGTACACTGAATCCTTCCTCCTCTTTCTTGATCCTAACTCTGCCTAGCCTGCATTATGCTCTTGCCCTTACTCACATGAACAGTTTCCGTCCCATTCTCAAGTGTGTCTGGCCCAGGGTTGCCTCCTCCAAACAGGCTGGAGATTGTGTTCCCAAGTTCTGCCCCAAAAAAGAAACAAACCTCAGAATGGCTTCAAATGAAGCCAAGTCCTGGCTGGAGCTGAGAGGCAAGCAGGGCAGAGCTCTTGCTGCCTCTGACCCAATAATATGCAAAGCCAACCGAGTGGAGGACTTACTGGTAAGTGTGGATTCCTCCTCTGGCTTCTCCTCTATGGCTGTCTCAAACACAGATTCCACCTGGAAGGTGGCAGAGAAATACACCTGTAAGATGAAGCTGTAATGTGGGCTGCATCTGCAGGCTTAGTAGTGGAACTTGTACCAGACATGGGTATCCAGTGGCCCTGGGATCAAGACTGCTGAACACTGACAGAAGAGTTTTCCATCATTTTGAAAAACAAATACATAAAAGCCTTAGTGAAAACTAAGGTACATCACAGAGTAAAAAATGTAAAAATCCAACATCACTTATGTGGACAGTTAGCACCCCTGTGCCAAGATTAAGGCTCCCCCTGACTTACCCGATCAAGGCTCAGCACACCATTCTCATCCATATTGAAATGAGCCTTAATGCCTTTAGATTCGTAATCCAAGTGCTTCTTGAAGCTCTCGCCCACACCACGCAGCTTCACCTTTGTGAGGTTCAGGGACCCAAAAGCTCTGCAACAAGATGTATGAGCAAGGAGGCTGTTCCTTCCATCTTCATTTTGCATCTGGCTTCTAGCTCTCCCACCAAGATGCCAACCCCTGGGCAATGCGGGCAGAGATCTCTTTCCAAAAAGAGCTGCGGGGACATAGCATGCCAAGCCCAGACAGAGGCTTCAGCTCAGACAATGGACAAAGTGGAGGCTTTTATGCTTCAGCCCATTTCTTCCTGGAAGTCCTTCCCTGGAGGCTGCACCAGAAAAGCAGCCAGCCCAAAAATGCCCTCACCGTAAATCACTCTCATTCAGGAAGCCCATGTCAGCATAATTGACCTGGAATTCAAAGTCATCTGTGTAGCGGTTGAAGGTGATGACCTTGCGCTGAGGATACGGAGCCATGCGCTGGAAGAGGATGCGCCGGTTGTGTCTCAAACTCTTGGACTTATCTTCCTCTTCAACTTCACGGCTGAACTCAACCTGTGGAAGGATAAAAGGTAAGCAAAGTTGGCTTGTCCTCTTTGGGAGGAGAATCCCCAAACAATGCCCACCCTCCCCCACAAAGCTTACCTGGATTGGGTACATGGCTGCATCACGGATAATGAAAGGCTTCACCTTGAAGGCTTTGCTCAGAGCAGCTGCCTGGTAGACGGCGCCCATTGCAGCAGCTTCATCTGCATTAATGTTCTTCCCCAGCTCCTCCCTGGAGTGGCAAAAGACAAAGATTCTGCCCTTCTATTCTATCAGTCAGGTGATGGCCCTTCATGGGACAGGCAAAGGACATGTTCTTCATCCTCACCCCTTCCTTTTGGTCATAACCTCTTGCTTAAATCTTGCACCTTTGACCAGGGCTGGCATTGCTGGCTGGGTGCCTCTCCAGAGGAGGTAATGCCTGGTGGGCACTGGCATAGAGCGAGCAGGAAAGAGCTAGTCTCAGTCACCATTCCCAGACATTTCATGTCTAAATGAGGCAGCCCAAGGCCTTGCAAACATTGCCAGGAGAAAGCCTCCAGCAGGGTAACCTTGGATGGATGTGATGTGTGAAGTAACTGGGGAGGAGAAAGGAAGCATCCTTACTTGCTGACTGCTTTTAATAGAAATTCCTGCACCTTCGGCACTCGGGTGGCCCCACCAACAAGGATCACTTGATCAATTTCATTCTAAGAATGAAAAGAACAGGGCCTCAGTTTCAACAGCACACTTTATAATGTGTTTCTGGCTAAATGCAATACAAACTCAGAAACAAGAACAATTTTCCTAAGCAGCAAGAGGAAACTGCTGTGTAATCCCACCCCAGTTCCTCTGATACTAACTGGTGGAGTTCTACAACACTGCAAGGCTGTTTCTAAGCACTGCTGTACCTACCAGACTCATCTCAGCACTGCTAAGGGCCTGTTGGACAGGTCCTGCCACCCGCTCAAACAAGTCAGAACAT
>JANHZU010007169.1:34361-44440 GCA_032468055.1 Acrochordus granulatus
ACTGGTTTGATCTTCTTGCCATCCAAGGGACCCTCAAGAGTCTTCTCCAGCACCGCAATTCAAAGACATCAATTCTTCGATACTCAGTAAATGCCATGAGGTACCATCTAACATGTGGCATTTCTGTTCTGCTGGGCTCTTACAGTTGATTCCTTAGAAGACTGTAAAAGCTACGAAAGTCCAGTTTCCAAAAGGAAGTAGGCTGTCCATATTTCGTTTTAGATGGGACAAGCAGGGAAAGGCAGAAAGAAAGATAAAAGGATGACAACCACAGCAAGATGGTTGGATTCAATTAGTGACAAGGGGTGTACTGTCAGAAAGTCTGGAGGACCAGGTTGAGAACGGATCATCCTGAAGAAAATCTATTCATGTGGTTGCTAAAAGCCAATTACTGTCTTGAAAGCACATAATAATATCAATGAAAGTTTCATCATGAAATGTGGAAGCAGACGCTTCTCCCTGGATAGTCCATCATCCAGTTTGCCCCAAGCCACCAATCTACCAGTCAAAAGCACCTGAGCTGTAGCATTGATGTCTTTCCTCCGGAATACGCCATAGTTCAAGGCCACGGCAGTGTTATCATTGATGAGCTGCAGAACCTTAAGATCAGCCATTTTTGCTGCGTGCAGGACGGCTCTCCTCTCTGCTTGGTTGAAGTACGCAGGAACAGTGATAACGACATCTTTGACTGGCTGCTCTGAGAGGAACAGAGGAAGCAGCTAGTTAGCTCACAGTTCACATAACTTTCAACCTCATTTGCTTCACTTGTGGACAACAAGGAAATCTATTTACAATGTTAATCTTATGACAGCAACACATTAGGAAGCTAAGAAAGCATAATATTGGTAAAAAATAACTCAATATCAGCAATATTAAAATAAAATACAGAATTATACAGAGATAACTGCATTTCTGACAGAATGGTGTCAAAAGCTTGCATTAACGTTAAGATAGATTGTTAAATGTATCAGTGATTTTTACACTGCAAATGTCCTCCAGAAGAACCAAGATTCCAAAAACTACTATTCTGATTTCTAGAAGAAATATGAATACTGCAAAGGGATATGACTGACCCTGAGAATACTTGCACCCTCCATGTTTCCACCTATTCCTAACATCTTAGGAAAAAAACCTGGTAAGCAACCTATTCCTGCATCGCTAATCTTGGTGTTCGGTATTGCTTAATGTGACTAATAGAAAAGACACTTAACACCACCTGGAGAAGCATTTCCCCAGCCTTACACCTGCATCCATTCCCAGAAGTAAATTCTTGTGCTTCAATATATACACAAAAACAATTCCAACCTGCAAAGTCCTCTGCCAGTGTCCGAGAATAGTTCAGGATCATACCCAGGATCTCTTCTGGGGAATATTGCGAGTTTCTGAAAAGAACAATTAAGTCCCCTTCAAGATGCTTGTAGGAATTACAAAGAATTAGATCCTATCCACATAACAACTGCATATGAGCCAAATCCCACTCCTTGAGTAACGATAGGCAGGTATCTATTCCTCACTACAATTACTGCAAATTACACTTGTAATCAATGTCCAGAAGAAAAAACATGAAACACACAACTCATTTCCAGGAGATGTGAACCTCTCTGACCCAACCTGGTCACTGTGTCTGAGCAACGCAAGAGGCACTATCTGCAGATACTCACTCAGAGAGTTTAAAGATGACAGTCTCCCTCCTTGCATCTTTCTCCAGCTGATGCTCTGGGAACCACGACTTGTACCGTGCCACTTGGGGGTTATCAAAATGCTTGCCCAGAAGGTCCTGGAAATACCGGAAGGCGACTTTTGGATTTTTCACAGCCTATAAATAAAAATACCACAACATATAATGCTGAGCAGTAGCAGTTTTTTTTCTTCACAATAAACCTAAAATGGAGCTATTTCAAAATAACAAACCTATTTCTGTTTTCTGCACTCTGAATCCAAAGAATTCTTGAGAGCTACCTGCTTGATGCCCAGAGTGCATGGAAAAGAAGAACAGCAGAGGCAGGGCAGAAGTAACACTAATTCAGTTCAAGAGTTATTGAAAAATAAATGGAACTGACTGAGAGAAAAAGAGAAAACACATAAATGGAATCTGAGAGCTTACCATTCCCACTGCGCTGTCGCCAAAGAGGCGCTCATTCTTCTTCAGTGTCACAGCTACTGGAGTTTTCCTTCGAGATTCCCTAAAGCAAGGCAAAGAATCACATTAGCAATCCTCCCTGAGCAAACATTCACAAATGGCTTCCCCACAACTTCCACAGGTTGAAGCTGGACTTTTCCATGCAGCCACTCATACAGCCACTCACTTACTTGTTTAAGACAATTTCCATTGGAACTCCAGGCTTGACGATGGCGATCTTCATGGATTCGCTCCCCATGTCCACGGACATCACAGCCAAGGAATCTGCAGCACAAAAGCTTTCTGGTGAGCATTTTTACAACAGTCCCCACCCTTCCATCTTTAAGAGAGAAAGCGGTGGTTTCAATTTAAGGGAGGCAGCATCGCCCTTAAGCATCTCCCATTCACAGTCTTCTGTTTCAAGCCATCCAAGGTGTTGACCAGGCTTAAGCTTAACTTAACAAGAGAAGCTCGCCTACGTGAACAAGACCAGATAAAGACCACCCAGGCAGCCCACCACCCAGTAATCCACCATCTGCATCGTATCCATGTTGAAGCCTCTTGCAGAAACAATTCCCGCGGCGAGACATCCGGCGAGATGCGGCCCTCGAGGAGACGGTCGCTTCCTCAGGACAAACGCAGCCCCCCTCAAGCACCTCAGAAGCGCCGCTGTGCGGAAGGCAACTCTCGGCGGGGGCTTGAGCCGTCCACCGGACGTTCCGCTTGGAGGCCCCCCGGAATCCCTTCCGCCTTCGGGCCGCTCACCGGAGGGCGGGGGCAGGCAAGCCAGCGCCGCCAGGACGAGGCGGCCGAGGAGCGGCAGGCGCGCCTGCCGGGACTCGGAAGACATCCTGACGAGGCGCAGCCGGCACGACTTCTTCCGATCGGGGAGCGGAGCGAGGGGAGGTGCGCGGCGAGCGGCGTCCCGAGCGATGTCCACGGCCGGCGCGGCGTGAGTTCCTCGCTCGGCCAGGAGCCGCTGCTTCCGCGGCGGCAGCGCCTCCGGGCAGACGCGGCGGGCGCTCATTGGATCGGCCACCCGCTGCACGCCGCCATTGGTCCACGTTACCGGCGTCCGGGGACTGGCCTCACCGGCGCCCGCCTCCGTCGGAGAAGCGTCTGGGGGCGTGGCCGCGGCGAATTGCAGGCTCCGTTGGCGTCCGGCCTGCGGAAAAGGCGGTCCGTCCCCCGCCCACCCCCAAAATGGCCGCCTACCTGCAGTGGCGCCGCTTTGGTTTCTTCGACCGGGAGCTGCTGACGGACCCCGGCCGGAGCCCCGTGCTGCTTCCTCCGGGCATCGTGGTCTGCGACTCGGGCAGGGGCAGCCTTGTCTTCGGGGATATCCTTCCGGGGCTGCGTAGCGCGCGGCGCTGCAGGGGTGGGGCGGGCGAGGAACGGAGGGCGATGCGGGGGCCGCTGGCGGCAGGCGAGCAGCGATTCCTGGCAGCCGTCGAGCCTCGCGGGCCGGGGAGGGGGCGAGGGCGGGCGCTCTTCTGCGGAGACCCCTTGACCGCAGCCCACATTGGGAAGGGCAGATATGGCTCCTGCCGCGCTCGCTGGTCCTCAGCAGCTTCCAGGCTTACAAGCTGCGGGTGACGCACCTGTTCCAGCTGAAGCAGCACAGCATCCTGGTGTCGGTGGGCGAGGAGGAGGAAGGAATCAATCCGCTGGTGAGCTGGAGCTGGGAGGGGAGCTGCCTTGCCAGGCAAGGCCAGGTGGTGCCCCGGTTTTGCTGCCCTGAATCTGTCAGTCCTGAAGTCAATTCCCTATTGACTTGGATGTCTTCAGGTTGCTGATTTAAAATGGGGGGATTCCATCTCTGAAATAACTGTAGGCATTTATCCCTTGCCCCAGCTTCTACAGAAGCGTGGTCTACTATCTGGTCTCCAGACGCAGTAGCAATAGAAATTAACACAAAACAACAGTATGGTTCAAAGTAGACATTATAAATGGAAAATGTGGAAGCCGAGAGACCTCTCTGCTAGAGAGTTTCAGCAAAGTCAAACACCTCTAAATTAGGAGTATGATGTTTTCCCTAACAATTTCCTTGTGACTTCTTTGTAGGTCAAAGTCTGGAATTTAGAGAAGCGCGACAGTGGGACACCTCAGTGCACCAGGATTTTCCCTGCAATACCAGGCAACAAACTCACACTAGTATCCTGCCTCACCGTCCATGAAAATCTCAATTTTATGGCTATTGGTAACTAGAAACAGAGTCGTTACCGTGTATTCCAAACATTAAGTGGAAAGTGAAATGGAAAGAAAAATATTCAGGAAGTGGCCTGCTTCATATTTTCTTTATTTAAAGCTTTCTTATATGCTGTTAAAATCTGAAACAGGTTACAACTAAAGTTCTACATGGGGATGCTGTTGAAGAGTATCTGGAAACTTCAGTTGGCACAAATTGCAACGGGGTGAGGAATTACGTGTGTCTCTGGTACGGCACACATGGTATACTTCTGCTGCACAAGCTGCATTGGTTTTGTTCTGGATACAATTAAATGTACTGGTGTTGATTTTAAAGCCCTACATAGCATGGAACCAGGATATTTGAGGGATTGGTTCAGCTTAGATGAAGAACTGGAGGAAGTTTTTGATCTCTGGCTCTTGTTTTATCAAGCCTGTGTTTGTTTCCTCCTTTCCAATAGGCTTTGTGGATGGGAGTGTGGTGCTTATCAAAGGGGATATCACTAGGGATCGGCACAGTAAAACTCAGGTGCTGCAGGAAGGAGGCCACCCAGTTACTGGTCTTGTGTTTCGTCAGTCAAGTAAAACAACTCATCTGTTTATGGCTACCACTGAGAAAATTCAGGTAGGCTGTTGGTCCACAAGGCAGTGAGGATGTTGACCCATTCCCTGCTCAATGATTGGATTTCTGTCCTTATTGCTGCCCTCCTCCTTTTCTTTGCTGTGCAGTGCTACACTCTTTTGATGAAGGACTGTCCGCTGCTGGAACTGGACATGCATGGCTGTGGACTGCGCTGCTCCACTCTCAGTGATCCCTCCCAGGACCTCCAGTTTATAGTGGCAGGTGATGAATGTGTATATCTGTACCAGCCAGATGAACTTGGACCTTGCTTTGCTTTTGAGGGTCAGAAGTTGATTGCCCACTGGTATCGGGGCTATCTGGTCATAGTGTCCAAGGATTGGAAAACATCTCCAAAGTAAGACATTTCAAGTTCATTTTATTGCTGGGATGGGGCTTATGAAATTTAGACAAAACATCTCTGAATACAGGTGTGTTTCTGAACATTCTTAATGATGGTGCTAATTTGTATTTCTAAGAAACATTTTTGGTCTTCATTTCTCTAGATGTAGCAGAACAATTCAGCCTTGCTTTCCACATTATGTTGAAACTATCATTTTCTGAGAGCTGTGATTGGGATTGTGAACAAATAACTGAAATTGCCACTAGATGCTAAAAAAATGACTGAATCAGGAAGAAGTCATAGCTTGTAGCAAGATGATTTAAACTGTCATAGTTTGTCGAATTACCCAATGGTTGAATCTGCACTTAGAAAGAAACATAGAACAGCCCACTCTGTGTCTGGTGAATGCATCCATTTTTCAGAGTGTAACCCTTTGTTGTCATTACTTTTTGGAAGTGTGATAGTGGCTTATGGCCAAGGCTGAAGCCAGAACTGCTATGAATTCTTTTATCTAGGGCACACAAAGGAGCTCGCAGTCTCTGCATGTTAGGTGTTTTTGGTTGAAAGACTTAAACATAATAGGAAGGGTTGTCTTTCACTTTTCTTCCTCTCTGTTCCAGATCTGAGTTTACTGGAGATCAGCAAAACTCTGACAAGCAAATCTTGAATATTTATGACTTGGGCAACAAGTTCATAGCCTACAGCTCTGTGTTTGACGATGTGGTGGATGTCCTGGCAGAGTGGGGGTGCCTCTATGTGTTGACGAGAGATGGGAAGCTCCATGTACTGCAGGAGAAGGATACACAGACCAAACTGGAGGCAAGAGGGCCTACTTTGTTTTTTTTCTTGAGCTGACTGTTGCGGATAGAAAAGCTCTTGGGCAGCTAGCTGCAGCAGATGGCTGGTTCTTGTTCTTGGGGAGCTCACTTTAAGGTTGCCCATTGCAGAGACTGTTTCCACACCAATATCTGAACAAGAGTCTGAGGAGGGGGATGGACTGGATAGTCTAAACATCCTCACTGCTTCTTGCTAACCTCTGGAGACAGCAGCTTTGTATTAGAACCTCTCTCGGAACCTTTTTTTCAACTATAGCTTCCTTTCAACAGATGCTGTTTAAGAAGAATCTTTTTGAAATGGCCATTAACCTGGCTAAGAGTCATCATTTGGACAGCGATGGGTTGTCTGAGATCTTTCGCCAGTATGGAGATCATCTGTACAACAAGGGCAACCATGATGGTGCTATTCAACAATACCTTCGGTAGGTAATATTAAAGAACTGGGTGTGGATTTGGTCTCCCTCTCCCATGGGGCTTGGCATCAACGGTGAAACTTCTTCTCTGGGTTCACAAAGCTGGGTTAATATCCAAGTTAGCTTGCATCTTCTGGCAGACTTCTCTTGCTACTGTGTTAAAAGGGAGGTTCATGAGATAGTAAATTCATCCACATGGAGACTGTAAATCATTAAGTTTCCAGTGATCAGCAAAGTCCCAAGATAGATCACAGTGAAAATTGGTTGGGTCCTTGCAACTGAGAGTTTTTCTTTGTCAAATAAATGGAATGACTGCCTGGGATATGAGCAAATAACAGGTGTTTAGAGATCCATGATGTGCATCAACTCAGGATGGGAGTATCTTTAACAGGGTGTCACTGTGAGAGAATTTGGATGATGAAACCTTCTTGTGACACCTGCTTCATTTCCCTCCCTCTTCTCCCTAAACTAGCCTTTGCATCTAAGACCAACTTCCTTCCACCACCACCTTCCTTGCGGTGGTGCCAGTGGTTGTAGTTGCTCACTTGTTGGTGATCTATCTGGTAGCAGAAAGCAACTTGGATTTGTTCTCTTTCCTCTTAGCACTATTGGAAAACTAGAACCATCTTATGTCATCCGCAAATTCCTGGATGCTCAGCGGATACACAACCTGACTGCATACTTGCAGATGCTCCACTTGCAATCGCTAGCCAATGCAGACCACACCACTCTGCTGCTGAATTGCTACACCAAGCTGAAGGACATCTCCAAGCTGGAGGAGTTCATCAAGGTGATGGGGGCAAAGAGC
Organism: Acrochordus granulatus; assembly: GCA_032468055.1. Taxonomy (NCBI): domain Eukaryota; kingdom Metazoa; phylum Chordata; class Lepidosauria; order Squamata; family Acrochordidae; genus Acrochordus; species Acrochordus granulatus. The sequence continues at coordinate 41,687 of JANHZU010007169.1, forward strand.
ACTTCCAGGGTCTTTTCTTCTGACACCAGGTGCTCCTCTATGAATTGCTTCCATGCGCTGAAGCCCCTGACTTTCAAAGTATCTGACAGAATGGTTTATGCTTGTCAGTTTCAAGTACAGTAGTTGTATCCATGTTCTTTACTGAAATGTTTAATGTTTCTCTGTCCAAGTTGCCAAATGCGGTAGAGATTTCCTAGTGCAGATGTAGAAAATTTTGTGAGATGAGATGCATCCTCTTAGGCCACTCCAACGGAGTTGTCAGTTCAATCCTGGAATAAACTTTAGAAAATCTACCTTTGCAAGGGAAGAAACAGCCAGTTCTGCTCTCCCTTCAGGTGATGGCATGACAGAAGTAGAGTTATTGTTTCTCATGGGTATTGGCTCTTTTTGGGTGGAACTTAGAGGAGGGTGAGAGGCCAAGACTTTGTAGTGCATTTGTTCCCAAACACTTGGGCATAAGGGAGCCTGGACAGCTTCCTCTGAGGTTTAGATGGTTCAATTCGGACCATCCATTGTTGACTCTGCTTTCAATGTCCCTTCTCCAGACCAGTGAGAGTGAGGTGCACTTTGATGTGGAGACAGCTATCAAGGTGCTTCGCCAGGCAGGCTGCTATTCACATGCTGTATACCTAGCTGAGAAGCACAAACACCATGAATGGTACCTCAAGATCCAACTGGAGGATATCAAGGTGAGGCTGCCTGATTTCCTGTGGATTTCTTCAGTTGCCAAGTGTTAGATGCTGGGAAAGAGGAAAGATGTGAATGGAAGCCTGTTCTGAAGTTGGCTCATACTAGTGGTGCATTGCCACCTGTGTAAGTCAAACTCTAATCAAACCTTTCTCAGTGCCTGCTTCCTCGGTTTTGCAGAACTACCAGGAGGCCCTCCGTTATATTGGCAAGCTGCCCTTTGAGCAGGCTGAGAGTAACATGAAGCGCTATGGCAAGATCCTCATGCATCACATTCCCAATGAAACCACTGAGCTGCTGAAGATCCTGTGCACAGACTATCGGCCAGTGAGAGACCAGGAGGGCTCCAGTATACTGGCAGAGCAGAGGGTATGGCTGAGGCCTGGGGAGGGAGAAGTGACAGCATGGCATGGGATCTTGGGCAGAAATACTAACTGCACAGGGGGACAGGGCTGGAGTGTCTTTAGCTCAATATGGACAAAAGGCTTTAAAATAACATGAAACCAAATCCAGGACTCAGTGGTGCTAATTTTCAGTATGGCCTGGAAGAAGATAAAGATGTTGAATAAGTGGCAAAGTAGGCAGGGCATGAAAATCTCAGAATGTTCTTTGGTGCTGTTGTCCCCTGACACAACTTCCTTCTCTCTCTTCTGGTCTCATAGCAGTGCTTCCTGTAATTCTACACTACGGTCAGTGAGTGTTCCTTACAGGGAAACGTTGGCATTCTGGGAGGCAAATGGCTCTGCTAGAGAGTTTCAGCAAAGTCTTGAGATCAACTGGCAGCTATTTGACTTTCTATTCCTTCTGTTCCCCCTCCCAACTATTTCATGATGCAGGCAAATCCTGATGAATTCATTCCCATCTTTGCAAACAATCCCTGGGAGCTGAAGGCCTTCTTGGAGCACATGTCTGAGGTTCAGCCAGACTCTAAGCAAGGTGTATACGATACCTTGCTGGAGCTCCGTCTCCAGAACTGGGCCCATGAACAGGATCCACAGGTACATCCTGGGACACTGTGTGTGGAAATGAGGCATTCATCTGACATCACAGTATTCCTGGGCTGTGATGTCCTTTTGGGTCTTCCCAGATCAAAGAGAAGCTGCGCAATGAAACCATTCTCTTGCTGAAGAGTGGAAAATTCCAGGACGTCTTTGATAAAGCATTGGTCTTGTGCCAGATGCACAATTTCAAGGATGGAATCCTTTACCTCTATGAGCAGCACAAACTGTGAGTACAGATGAGCCAGCCATTTGTTACCTGGAAAGGGTAGAGGGGAGGCTAGCAAACTTTCAAATTGGCTTAGCTGGTGACCCCTCTGGCTCTTTACTGACTTATCTGCCTGCCTTGTTTTGCTCCTCTTCCCAGTTTCCAGCAAATCATGCATTACCACATGCAGAATGGGCAGTACCGGCAGGTAGTTGAGGTTTGTGAGCAGTATGGGGACCAAGAGACCTGTCTTTGGGAGCAAGCTCTCGGCTACTTTGCCCACAAGGAGGAAGACTGCAAAGAGTACATTGCAGCTGTGCTTGCACGCATTGAGATAAAAAATCTCATGCCCCCGTTGCTAGGTGAGGACAAGATTCTGCCTTTGGGGAGAGTGACGGTATTGATGGAAGTTAGTTAAACCCAGCATCTTCCTTTCTGGGGCTTCCTGGCATCAGAACCAGGGAAGATGTGGCTTACTTTTGCCCTGACTGAGTATTTTGCAAGAGAACAACTATAGTCCTCAGAATGGGAAAAGCTGCTTTTGTTCAAGTGGTGGCAGGGAGCTGTTTTCTGATCTCTGCACATTAAGGCTTGCGATCGTCACTGCTTGGAGAGGTGGGCGGAAAATATCTGAGCAATTAGTCATATTGAAAAAGTTATCAAGTTTTGACCTGTCCTAACCTTGGAGGACTTTCACAACTCTATGGCAGCCCTGTCTAGTTCAACTCTTCCATCTTGGGTGTGCAGTCAAGAGAGAGGTGCAAAGCCTATACCAACTGCCGCTCATTTGTTGTTCAGTCGCGCAGTCGTGTCCGACTCTTCGCGACCCCATGGACTACATTACGCCAGGCCCCCCTGTCT